>JAODAL010004210.1:0-160105 GCA_025379985.1 Phyllomedusa bahiana | reverse complement strand
AACAGCACCCAAGGGTGGGGATAATGAATGGGTGATGTAATTCGGTGTAAGGGCATTTCCGGGGTTAATTTTTAAATTCTACTTTACTCTGATGGACAACTTTATATTAATGGGAAAAGATGAGAATTAACCTTAAGTCTATATTCGAGCAGCTACAACATCCTATTTAAGGCATTTGTTGAAATGTGTGAATGTTTCAAAATGATTGTATTGGTTTTTCTAAACTGTTTAAATGTTATGTACTAAAGAAAAGAAAATGCTCTTTTAAATAAATACTTAAAAAAATATATATATATTTTGTAAATACGTAATTCCTAAGTCTTCCATTTTTTAAATTTTGGGCCACTAGGCCTTGTTTCACTGCTTTAAAAGCAGTCAGAGACATTCCTTACAGTAGCTTCATGCACATAGGAGACTTCAGACTGACTCAGTCCCATTCACTTCTATAGGAGAGTTTTCTAGTCATGCTCTGCAGGGAGGTGAAATGGTAAACTGTGAATATCTCCTTTTGTGACTGGTGAATCCTGTATTATCTATTCACACTGGTGTCTCCTTTCAGTTTAACCCTCTTTGTACTAATGAGCAGACAACTGAGAATCTTTCTGTACAGAACAGGAAGTGACAGACTATTATTAGGCTTAGTGGCCAAAGTGAAAACTGAAGGACTTAAGAATTATTAAAAAAATACTGAAAGTGATATGGAAAATGTAAAAAAAAATATAACACCCAAAATTCTTAAAAAATGTGTTTAACATAAAAACATGAGTTGAACAATAAGTCATTTTTGATGACACATTCCCTTTAAACAGCCATAGAAAAATAAAAATTACAGCACTCAGTTTCTTCACCATTACCTGGCTGAGTGCTGCAATTTTTTCTATGGATATCTAAATGAAGATATATTAGGGAACTTCTGGGTTAGGTGCAATGCACACTTGTCTTGTGGATATTATGTTTTGGTTTGTTTTTTTAAATCATGGTATTTTAATTATGTCATTTGAATACTATTTTTTTTTTATTTTCTATTGTGCCCTATATGCCTGTTTGTAGATTTTCTATATATGTGGCTTGGTGTATTGCGATATTTAGTTAAAATAGCCCAATTAGTGTAGGTTATTCTTTAATAGTTTAATAAAGTTAGTAAGGGATAGATATATAGACAGATACGCTAGTGACATATTTATCTACCTATCTAAAACCCCATCGGCTCCAATATCTAATTACAGGAAATTGTAAAAGCAGCCATAATTAAAGCTACAATACATTAATAGCACCATAAATCAGATAAACCACAAAGTAGTGCTGTGTCACAGAAAGGCACACACTTATTGTTGCCTACAAATAATAATGATCTAAAATCTGAGAGGGTCCTCTTTGCTGCTGGGCCCCAGAGTAGCTGATTTGAGGTTGGATGGAAAGAGAAGACCTTTCCTTCATCTTGCTGTCTGCTCCTGTTTTTTCACCCTGACAGTACAGTTCACCATTATTAAAGGTCAATTTAGTATGAGAAAATTGTATCATCCAACGAACACAAACAGAAGGGTCTCGGTGGCATTTCAGCTGGCGTGGCCTTTTCCGTCATTATGAAGAATAATTGTGTATAAAAGTTACTGAAATTATTTCTGTCTATGGCACACAAGGGCAGGAGCAGCATTTTAGAAGGACTTCAAATGCAATAAACAGAGCAGAATGTGACATTTCACAGGAGAAACACACTGTTATTTACAAGCCGCAGAGTTTCAAAACTGAGGAACAAGCTATTTTTGCCATCGTACATTACATCTAACCTAGTGTTACAGGGAGCTAGCTGGCACTGTCTGTGCTAAAGACAGGCCTAATCACTTGGCCGAAGCCAAACAGGCAAAGGCCATTTATTGTATATGTAGCATACCCTATTTTGGTATTCTGAAACCATGCTATTAGAAGGAAAACAAGAAAAATCAAATGGGGATAGCATTTCCCCAATGACTTGCATGTAAAGATTTGTATAATCCATGTGCTCTGGCACCAAGCACACCAGTTTTACAGAGTTAAACGGGTTTTGACAAAGTAAAATTGATGTGGGAAACTTGCAAACTAAATACTAAACATTTTCACCATTCATCATTATTAAAAATTCTGCACCGTTTTTGTTTTAGCTGCTCCTTTAGTGATCCATTGTTTACAGCTCGTCTCCAGGGGAGAGCTACTCACTCCTGGTCAGACATCACCTCTCCTCTCAGGCAGCTGTCATTCTACTCCCGTCCTCTGTCCTCATTAGTAATTAGTCAAACAGTGCAAATAAATAAAAGAAACCTCAATCAGGTCTGTGCATTGATAGAGAAAAAAAAAATCCCCAGGTTTGGTTCCTGCAGGGGTTTGAACCGAGGACCCTTGTGCTGTGAGGTAAAAGCTTTACCTCTCAGCTACTCACAATGCTTTACATAAATAGACCTTTATTTGACTAAAGAGAGGAGAGGCACAGTGATGTCATCCTGCTGGGTCAAATGATATGCAATTCAAACAAATCACAGACGCCCCCTTCTGAGCACACAGAGCTGAAGAGCTGCATGCAGGAGGTATGAAATGAGATCATGGCAAAACCCCTTTAAGCACTGCTCATCCCTTTCTCAGCAAAAGTGATCGGTTACTAATCACAACTGCCAAGGTTTCCGTTCTGACCCAGCCAATGGCATAATCAGACAAAATTACCATTGAGCAGCCACGGACAAGTCATTCATATAATAATGAGAAGTGGAGGACTTCAGCTCCAAAGAAACAAGGAAAAGACTATTGAGGCCGTGGCTACAATTTGTCAACAGGGAGGGCCATTGTAACAGATCAAGGCCAACACAGGAGGGTGAGGGGGGACTATAGCGGACCCTTGGGGGTCTGTATTGTAGCCAACACTTCCAGAGGAATGCTACGAGTGGCACACTGTGGTTGGGAATCTGAGTAGAACGGCATTTTGCAGTCTTTTACCTGGAGACTATTCAGATAGAGATGACTGATATTTTTCTGCTGCACATCTATGCCCCCATCCATAGAAGAGGATTTCTGGCTTGATCTGCAGCATATAGACTCTCATGCTGATTAAACAGCAGTTTTATTTCCTTTATGTTCTTGAATGACCTCTCTTGTGTTTCAACAAAAACTATAACTAGAGGACCCCGGTGGCTTAAATCTAGATAAAGTATAAATGGCCATCATAATACCAAGTCATCTGACAACATCCAAATTTCATCAGAATCATGCAAGTAAAAAATTGTGTCTATATTTGTAGTACTTTCCAGTCTCCTAATCCAATTGACCTACAATTTAATACAGTCTCAGTCTGGCAAAGATGATTGCTTCCAGTTAGCAGCTGAGACAGAAGAGACCACATCCTGACCATCAGGATGTGGGTGGTCAGGCCTCGGTGCTGAATATATGTAACACTTAATCACTGGAAGCAGTACAGCAATAAAAACACATCTTGACGCATGACAATTCCTGAAAAAGTCCTTTGGGAGACAGCAAATATCCAATACTGATGTAATAAGAGAATGCAACAATTATAATGTACTGTATATGGAGTGGACTACAACTCCAGACAGTGGTTGATGGCATGAGAATTGATTTGGCAATCTTTAAAATATCATGGTTGACCATCATATCAAGGATGACATTTATTTAGAAAAAAGTTACTTATCTGTTTAAAGTAACACTGCCATCAGAAAGGAGTATTTTGATTAAAGCAAATATTCCTTAAAAAACATTTTCTTAGAATTTTTGGTAATATTTTATTTCAGCAGTCTTACGCAACTAAAATTTACATATAAATTAACATCCTCTTTAGCTTTTGAGAGAAAACATTTGTACAGCAGGGCAAACTAATTTTACTTCAGCCGTTACTTATCGCTACATATTCTCATTACAAATAGTGAATAATGACACCATTGCAATATTGTTCTCTTCACAGGGATAGATAAGATTATACTAGCTAATAAGCAATACATGAAAGGAAAATCTGGTACTAGTTTTTCTGCACTGGAAAGGTGGAGGGGAGTTGTCTACTTAATAATCTCATAGAAAACAAAAAACAAGACCATAATCCTAAAATCTAACTTTTATTAAAATACATTAAAATCCATATCCAAAGTTATTGACTACACAAAGTAGATACCAGGAACACCAAATTATATAAAATTCAAATTCTCAAATTTCTCCTCACTTTCTTCCGACGCGTTTCTACCATATAATGTTATTATATGAAGAAACGCCACTTCATCCCGACACGTTTCTCCCCTATAATGTTATAGGGGTTCCTCAGGGGATCCGGAATGTGGCATACATTCAGTAGACAAGTAGACACCATACATGGCATACCTTCAGTAGACCCACAATACAGTCTTGTCCAGATAGGACAAGACTCCATTGTGGGTCTACTGAAGGTATGCCACATTCCGGATCCCCTGAGGAACCCCTATAACATTATAGGGGAGAAACGCGTCAGAATGAAGTGGAGTTTCTTCATATAATATTGCATCCTATTCAACCTTATTCCTCACTTAGAATTAGGGTTGCGATCTAGGGTTAGTCCTCCGTTAATGGAGCCGTCCCTTTTAGGACGAAAACTCCATATGTATCTTAGGAAACAGTGTAGGGTGGTGTTAGGATTTTTTTCAGCTGTATTATGATCATCTAATCGTGAGTAAAACCATTTACTTCTAATTGTTTATATAGAATTTCTATCTAATATACCCTTAGTGAGGAAAAACTTGGTTAATTTGAATTTATATGATTGGTGTTCCTGGTATCTACTGTATGTGTAGTCAACTTTGGATATGGATTTTAATGTATTTAAAAAAAGTTAGATTTTAGGATTACGGTCTTAGTTTTTTGCGAGATTATTTTGTTTTGTGGCCTTGGTCCCAGCCATGGGATTAATAGTGGTAACTGTGAATTAGAGTTGCCTACTTATCAGGTTATTGCTTATAAGAAATACATCTCTCAGACCTAAGCCAACCAGAAAGAAATACCATCCATCCTCTCACTACTGTGCCATCAGAGCTCAATATGAGAAGTCAGGGGAGTACATATATATGAAGTTATATATAAAATACACACACCCAATTAAAAAAAAAATAATAATAATTACATTAGTCGCATAATGATTGTCAATATGTGAAAAGATAGATTTTGATGTAATTCAAGACCATTGTTTTCACTTAGAATTAGCCTCTATAATATCGATGTGATGCCTTCTATCCAGTCACAGTGAGCTCCACACCTCTAAATTCAGATCCTCTGGTCCCTTGTTCTCCCACATGTAAAATGTAGATAAATCACTGTGTTACAGTTTACCCATTTATAAAGTGGATATTAGATTCTAAAGTTCAGATGCTGTGATTAATAAATTCTACTAGAACTCACCATTTATTAGATAATACTAAAACCCTATCCTATCCATATTTAATATTAGTTTTTGTACTTTCTCCAACTATAAAGATGTCACCTTAAAAAATAAGGACTTGATTATTAACTTTTCTGAAGTTTCTTAAATTCCATTTATCCCAATGTACATTTCTAATGTCTAGTAGTGGTAGAAAAAAAAAAGACCCACAAAAAATATATAATATATGTACTCATAATAAAGAAGCTAGAAAGTATACTATGGCTGGAAATGGTTAAATAAAGCCGTATCTCTGTTTGGGTACGCTCTTCACACATGTCGACTTTTCACAGTCATACATCTGTTCACAGCGGAAGTAACATTGGCATGAAAATATTTCTAAGCATGCAGCAAATCAATTGACCATTGTAAGCACATAATTCATTGCTATCTGATACAACTGCAGTGTGGTTGACATTTGCATGATTTAAAGTAAGAAAAACAAGAACATGCAAATGGTAGAAAAGCTGAAAAATCACATTGTTTTCTCCATGCGTTACCTCAATTTTATTTTCAATCCTATTTTACGACTTGTTAATCTATTTGTAATCCCATAACAAAATGCAGATGCAATTTTGGGGATGAACAAAAATGCACAATTATTACATTAGTTAGTTGTGCCCCATAACGTAATAAAGTACAATTGGAGCTAACAAATATAACTATTGAATAAAGTACAAATAAAGCCTGTTCCTGTAATAATGATGGCGGTGTCATCTTCGTCCAGCATGTAGAGTGGGTGCTGGCTCTTTCCCTCATCTTCGGGACCTCTCCCCTCCATTACATCTATCAGGATATCTCTAAGGGACATAAATATATTTTACATTGTTTCTGATCAGTATCCGTCTCTGTTATTAGTATATGGACCTGCACTAATTTTATTAGCAGACCACATTTTGTGTTGATCTACCATTACTGTTCCTTGATGAACCCACAATATCTGTGGGGAAAAAGCGACAGGGATTTATTGTGTGGTTTTCTTTTCCCTTCCTTTGTCTTTGGGATAGGGGTTGTCTGGTTATATGTGATAGAGTGGTATATGTCTGTTATTTTTGTCATTTAGTCTAGATGTGCTTCACACTTTTGAGGGACAGTGTAGGGTTTATAGGGTAGGTTCCGGTGTGGGGTCGCCCTTGTTGGGGCGGGTTCTCCGCTTTTCTTTGCTCATTAGAGTAGTTAGTAGGGCATTATAGGGATTGATCTAGTCCCGTTTTTATTAGGTTATTAATAAAGGCTACGGTATATTTTATTGTATATATCTAGCCCTAAGGTATCGATATTTTGTGGTTTTTGTTCCTGTAATAAGAAATAACTAAAAGTAGACCTGTAAGGGCATATTATTACGTTATATTGGCTTGAACATAGTAGCTCTCCAGGACTTAGAAATTGATGGCCTATTTGGCCTAAATGTATGAAATTGTACCTGTTGAACACCCACAGCACCCACTCCAATCAGCTGATCGGAGCGATCAAGGTGCACTGCCAAGCACTGACTGGGACCTAGTAACCAATAATTGGGGCTCCATACTTTCTGGAATGTTGCAGCCCCTTCAATGAGCAGATTACTGGGGATAAAAGGAGTTAGACTCCCAAAGATCTGGAATTAATCGCCTATCAATATCAAAACCTTGGAAAATCCCTTCTAGGGAACAATTTGCCTAGAGGATATTGCTATCCGTTGAACAGGTAGCCACTTCCAAAACAGAGACCTGCAGTGAAGCAGCTGCCCAGGATAAAGAACATATACATAAATTATGCTTTACTAATTACCAAGTCAAACATAGACCATGCATTTGCTTGATATTGTGCAGCCGACTCTCCCTGTAGCCGCAGTCTGTCCTGCAATATGCTCAAGGCAAATTACTCACTTTAACCTGTAATTGAGGTAAATCATAATTTGTGCTAGAGGTTAAAGGTCATCTTTCTTCTTCGTCACCAAGTGTTTTTTTTACTTTAAACCAAATACACAAAATCACAGAAATTATACAAAATAATATTTAATTGCTGAACATTCTGGCTCCATGAAACAGCTCACAAAAATTTAAAGCACAATTTTTTTCTAGCTGAAGGAATGTACAACAATCTCTGGGTGAGGAGAAAAAAAATTTACAAAAATGTAATGCTCTTTTTCAGGCTTACACTCCTGAATTCTTTAAGACAGTGACGTCACTAATGATAAACTAATATTTTGCATCATGCTGGTGACTACTTTTTTGATAGATCATATCTGCAGATTGGAGCCATTTCATGGATGAATTTATTAATTTCAATCATATTTTCAATTGAATTTGGATCTGGTCTACTTGCACGCCATGTCCTGGGTCTGATCTACCCTTCCTGAAGATAAGCTTTAAACACATTTTGCTCTGTGTTTGAGATCCTTTTTTCTTTTTAAATCACCAAACCTATTTTCTAACAATGAAATGAGAAAAAATGTCTAAAATCTTTTACGTACACCTCTGCATTGACTGTTAAGGTAATGATTGGCATTCCTCCAGGTTGTATCATAAAGAGTGGGGAAATAGGACTGTGTCATTCAGGCATCTGTAATGCAGATTAGTGATTCATCACTGAATATCACTTTTATCCAGTCATTCCCACCCCACGATTGCTTTTCTTTGACTCAGCGTAACCTTGTCTTCTTCGGTTTCTATTTGTTCGTTTTGTTTTTTCTATATGTAAATCCCATTTCATTCAGCCTCCTTTTCAAGTAGTTTTTCTATTCTTTTGTTTTTCATTTCTTGTGCCTTTTCTATTTTTAAGCCATATCACTGTGAATTTTCTATCCTGATGCATCTTCCTTGGTCTACCTGTATGTTTTTCTTTTACAACCTTCCAATTTTGTTTATACCTCATTTTACACACAACTATCAGGAAACTACTAACGTCGCTTTTCATAAAAATGCAAATCCAACAGAGCGTGGGAAAAGATAAGTCTTTACATATAATGGGATTTAGGGGTTAATAGTAGTCAAACTTGCATTTCCACATAATGAAAAGAGCGGAGATTTGAAGGACAACCACTTTCCAAATGACCAATTTGGTCATATGGAAATCACAGAGTGGGGGCTACCTTCAAGCTTTCGCAGACCTCATAACTACATATTATATGGTTTCACAGTTATTTGAAAACGCGAGCAACACATTTTTTGTGTGGCGCACGCAGCTTCCCTGGTGATCTGATGGCTGTTAGAGCAACTCCGATTTCAGGAGAGTTAATCCAAGATAGACAGATAGACTCTTTTAAAGTGCACATCTATTCAAAGATAACATAAAGAAGCATAATTCGTAATACACAGCACTAGATGTATTTTATGATACGGATTTGGATTTATAAAGTAATTTATGTTAAACTCTTGGCCTAGAGTATAGTCTTACCAAACAGGTTCAGACAATCACTGTCTGACTGAAGCTAAGCAATACCACAATGAACATGTTTGAACTAACACTTGACAATCAGCTAGTAAATGAACAATCAGTAAAAAAAAAAAAAACTGAAAGCACAATTTTTTTATACCATGGTATGATTTTATAGCAGTGCAAGAAAAAGGCTGCCTGCCTAGGTAAAGTAGGTGTACCCATCTACTGAAAATGCAGAAACCATTACATATAAAATCTCGAGTTGGTTCCCTAGTTTTAGCTTTTAAAAAAAGTAGCAGAGTAGCAGGTATGAGTACTTAGATAACCAAACAGGAGCTTAAAGGGGTTGTCTCACTACATTGATTCATCTTAACTCAGTCCTGTTTTCTTGGTTTAATTATGAATTCAGAGGCGTTTACTGTTTACTACCTGGCTACAGTAGAATCCAGGTCTGTAGCTATAGCAACCAGTGCTGGCAGCCTATCATGAGAGAGCAAACGGGTCTGTAGCTATAGCGACCTGAGGAGCTGATGCAGCCCATACAAGAGGGGATATCTAGGAATAGGTAGGACATTGTTAATAGACATATATTGCAAAGTGACTTGTTTTTTAAACATCTTTAACATAAAAAGCAATCCTTGTAGTGAGACAACTCCTTTAAGCTACCACTGTCTAAATAGGTAGATTTGTCATTTTAAAGTCTGAAGGCGACACCTGGGTTGGATTTGTGGCACTGACAAAATTGGAAAAAAAACTACCAAGAATATCAATAATACCTATGGGTATAATAAATATTAAAAGTAGTTTTATTTGATTTCATTAAAAGTTTTATTTTAATATTTATTATACCCATAGGCATTAGTGATATTCTTGGTAGTTTTTTTCTTATTTCTATGGCGTCTTTGCCGGATAGTTGCATCATTGGGCTCCTTCTGCCCTTTATCCATATAGGAAGTTGTAGTTACTGACCAAATTGGCCATCATACAATGTATTAAAAGGGTTTTCTCATAAAAGACATTTATCAGTTATCCAGTGGATAAGTGATAAATGTATGAACAATTGGGGACCCACCAGTCACTAAAATGCCACCTATTCCCTCCCTTTCCCAAGTTACACATTCACTGCAAGTGCAGTGAAAAAGGATGCACGTACAGCAGCAGTTAAAGGGGTTGTCTCGCTACAAAGAATAGCTTTCAAATTGTAGGGAACACAAAATAAAGACATTTTCCAAATATATTGCTTTGTTCCTCTGTTTTCCCTAAGGAGATACAAGTGAATTTATGACCTCCCTGGCTATTTCAGTTCCCTCAGTAACCAACCTGTAAACAATTCTCCTCCTGCTGTTTGTTCAAGGAGATAACAGTGAGTGAAGTCATCACACAGCAGTGTCCTGTGCTGCTCAGCAGTAAAAAGCTTGATTTATGTAAAATAGAACTGTAATTAGGGCTTTTGTTTTGGGGATCAGATAAGAAGTCCTGTTAGTAGTTTGAGAAGCTAATCTGATCTAATTAGCATCTGAAAGCACAGCACTGCATGGAGCTGTACAAGCACAGAGCTGTATGCAAATGAGTCGGTCTGAACCAGGAAGTGACAGAATATTTCATTCATGCATTCTCTGAAACTCTGAAGGGAGACAAATCCTTTAAAGCGGTTTCACACCATTCCAAGCCTGCTCTTCACAGATTCAGGCTCCCACTTCTTGGTTGGGCTGTGGAGGGTTCTACAGCACTGACAGATTTCTTCAGTGTTATTAATAGCCGAGCCTGTTAGAGGGGGACAGCAGGGCAGAAGGCTGCAGAGCTCTAAAGGGTTAAAGTTTGTCAGTAAGAAACATAAGCTCCTGTGTTGCTAATATGAAACAGGGAGTGACGTCACAATCCAGGGCAAGTTCACACGGCGTTTTTAGACGAGGTTTTTGGAGCGTTTCCTCGCCCAACACGCCCCCAGTTCATTTCATTGATTCCTATGTAAAACCTTGTTGTAGTTCACACAGGACGAGGTTTTTACACGCTTCTTTGGAAGCAATGAAAAGAAGTGTCATGTCAATTCTTGAAGCGTGTTGTAGGCGCGGTTTTCGGCACGGTTTAGGCGCGGTTTTTGTCCTGGCTATTCATTTGTATGGGTGAAAACCTCGTCGAAAACCTGATCCAAAACTCGTCAAAAACCTCATCTGAAGAAGCGTGTTTCAGGTTTGGAAAGAAGAAGCGAGGTTTTGATGTGTTTTGGACGAGGTTTTGGGTGAGGAAACGCTCCGAAAACCTCGTCCAAAAACGCTGTGTGAACATGCCCTAAGAAACATAAGCTCCCGTGTTGCAAATATGAAACAGGGAGTGACGTCACAATCCCACTGGGGCTTTAGAGCCTGTTAGAGTAGAGAAAGATGGTCAGTAACCTAGGGAAGCTTGTATACAGAAGCAGTACATAACTCTAGCTCTGAAGGGAAGCATAATCAGAACAGCAATGTATTTAGTAATAACATGTTTAAAGCTAATCAATGAAATTGAAATATAATTGAAACATTCACACTACTCATCTGTTTAAAGTCTACGTGACTGACAAAGAAAGTCAAGTGGGCATAGAGACACACCTACTGGGAGGAAAGACCCACCCCTGGATTTGAACCTGAAAGCTAGTGAAAAGCACAAGATGAATGCAAAAGCCTGTAGTGAGAAAACCCCTTTAAGAAATGGCAAATGAGCATTTACAACAACTTGGTAGAAGAAGACTACCATAACACTAGCGGTTTTTAATTTGAAAAAAAGTACTCACATAAGAAAGTTAAACCATCTACTGTACACATTGAGATAGAACTGTATAACTAATCAACTACAATATATATTTCTCAAACTAAAAGCCATTAGGATATCTGGTACGATATCAACATCAAAGTATACATCTACACTACATCAACGTCCCAATTCTAATTTATGACACTAAGTATGATCAGTGCTGGCTTCTTTCCAGTAAATTTTTTTTATAGATAATAATGTAAGTGCAGTATTTTAATCTGATGCAGAGTTTATTAAATCACATAACAGATGCACTGTTCCATATTTACGGATGGGGTATCTTTTCAAAAGCTTCGGATCTTTAAAGGAAAGTTGCACACAAATCAAAGCTTAAATCCGCCTACAGAGTATAAAAAAAGAATTTGACTTTAACATGATGCTTTAATGCTCTATTACAAGAAGATCTTGAGTAAACAGCTGAGTGTCACAAATTAATGTCTATTAAAAGATGGTGCACGCAATGGAAGGCTTTTCGGGACCATGTAAAGCCTATGCTTAAATTAGTTCATTAATACTTGATTTTTGCAGATCTGGCATTACTCTGCTGATGCCACAGTCGAAAAAAAAAAAAAAAAAAAATTTGAGGTCCATAGTAAAAAAAAAAAAAAAAAAAAAAAAAATCAGTATCAGTTCTCATCCCGATAGTTTTACACCTAAATTGTTCACCATTTGACCCAATATGTCACAAATATCCCATGAACAAAGCAAATGGGATGAGTTCCATGTTAAACTTCCAGTGACCAGTACGAGAGTGTGTGGGAACAATAACCACTTACATTTGAGTAGTGAACTTTGTAACCCTTAGGGCATGTCCCCACGGCAAGGGTTTTCGGTCGGTTTGCGGTTTTTCAGACCGCCTGAAAAACCGGCCGAAAATGAGCACAATGGTGCTCTATGGAAAACCCGTGCAGCAGTCCCCACTGCACGGGTTTTCCGCCCGGCGGTTTTTCCGCCCGCGGGCCGCTCAAAAAACATTGAGCATGTTCATTCTTCTGTCCGGTTTCCGGACGGAATATGAACACCTCAATGGGAGGGCTCATCTCGCGGAGAAAAGCCGCCCCCCCCTGCGGCCGTGGGGACAGCCACAAAACCGGACAAATACCGGCCGGGTAGACCGACCGGTATTTGTCCACTGCCGTGGGGACGCACCCTATCAAGTTATGACACTGTGGAGAGAAAATGGCAAACTGGACACAATTATTTTCACTTAGGGGTGTATTCACTTTTGTTGCCAGTGGTTTAGACATTGATGGCTGTGTGTTGAGTTATTTTGAGGGCACACCATATTTACACTGTAAAGCTTTATACCGACTACTTTACATTGTGTCATATTTTAAGTGTTCTCTCATGAAAAGATAATACAATACTTACAAAAATGTGAGGGGTTTACTCACTTGTGAGATACTGTAGGTGTCTCAGAATCTTATTATACATGCAGTAAGAACGCCAAGTGCTAAAATCTTATATCAGCTAAACCAGCACCTCCTCAAAAAGTAATAGACATTCATCTGTAAACAGCTATTTTGGGATTCTTGCCCCTCATCAACACAGACAAGGGTGCTGGATGGCTAGAGAAATATCTTTAAACACAGCTCAAGTTAAAAAGAGGCAGCTTTTTTTAATCTGGAGGAGAGAGAATCTTTTTACTTTTTCCTATGGAACACTGCCTGAAAGAAGTCATTATACAACAAAATGGTTCTGTTCAAGGAGACACAGCTCACCATGAACACCCACTGCATCTAAGGCATCTCTGCAGAGAACCAAGACTCAACCTGTTCGGATGTGGGACAAGACCACTAAAACAGCTGTCTACTCCTATGCACTATACTCCTTGAGGAGACTCAGGTTTGGCCAATATCAGCTTTGCATACTATTACCTATGGAGCACTGCCTGAAAATAAGTCTCTATACACCAGCTAGGTCTCTTCAGAATCCAAAATATCAAAGAAGGAACTACATACACAATTGCGATGTCACATGTAAAATAACACTACAGTGTATACAGAAAACACATGAATTAATTTATAAAATAGTGGACCAGTCAGGGCTGTGGAGTCGATAAGCCAAAGCTCCGATTGACTCCTTAATTTCCCAAATTCCGACTCCCATTCCCTTGTACATGGCGCATGTTTAAGTGATAACTTTACTGTTGTAAAATGGTAACATCAGGCTTTTTCTCACCTTATGATACAATAATCAAGCTATTTAGGTAGAACATACACTGACAACTAATTGTCACAATGGTAATGTTTTAAACTTTTGACTTTCAGGCTCCATATCTCATCGTCCACTACAGCTTTGAACTGGAGACTGCAATAATTTTATATACAGTCATCTTACCCATCTTATACATATATTTGACTTGCAACTATTTAGCATATGCTTAGTTATGCAGATTTTTGTCCTGTAACTGCATTGTTACTGTTTTGCTCCTAAAAAAAAAAATGTTAACTTGTATTATTCTGTTAGTATTTGGTAAATCCACTGTTTGCTTTCAGCACTGCCAAATCCATCTGGGCTCTTGATCAGATTCCAGCATGTCTCAACCTAAATCGGATTCCAGCTCTCTTAATGTTGATGCATACTGGTCGACTCACATGGGTACGAATACAGCTTTTTCTTCAACTCTACCCATACGTGTTCGATTGGGTTGAGGTCTGGGGACTGTGGAGGCCGATGCAGCAACTCTACCTCATCATAATTGAATAATTTCTTCACCAAACTTGACGTCTGGTTCGGGTCGTTGTCAAACTGGAACACTATGTCGTCCTTTTCAAACCCATAGTACTCGAGGGTATTAAGTAACATCTTGTAGGATACTTACATATAGCTCAGCATTGAGACCACCTTCAATCCAGGTCGGGTGTCCAACTCCTTTGGCTGTGAAACAACCCCATAGCAGGCTTCTTCAACCAAACTTGACAATTCCGTAAATTTTTGATCCATTAGCCCCCTTTTCCCTTGATTTTTCCCAGACCCATTTTCACCCATCAGAAGCCAGTCTAATGACTTCTGTCTCATCTCTCCAAATCACCTGTTTCCAATCTTCTACTGTCCATTTTTCAGACTTTTTTGCAAACTCAAGTCAATGCTTCTTATGACAAGACTGAAGTCGAGGCTTCTTCACCTTTTTCCGGGCCACCATTCCATGGTGCTTGATGGACATCTGTGATCTCACTCTTACAAAGCATACAAGCCACCTCTACTACCACATTTGCTGCACCAGAACTGATAGACCTTATGATATTTTGTCTGGACGTCCACCTCTTGGCTTTGGAATGGATGGACAGACTTCATTTCATATTCTTCCAGCTGTCAGGGCCTCACATGATGCAGTTAGGCAATTTTCTTGGCCAGGAGATTGCCATCGATAAGCCGGATGATGCCGTTTCTCTTTTCTTGGGAAATCATCTTCATGGTTGCTCCTCAATTTGAGCCAATGACATTTTGCTTGGAATTCAACCTAATACACTTTGCTATTAGGGAATGTGAGAACAGGTTGTAATTTGTAGTATACAAGAAGAAAAAGATTGTCCCACCACCAGGAGCAAAAACAGTAGCAATGAAGTTACATAAGAACCTGTATAACTAAACATATGCTAAATAGTTGCAAGTCAAATTTAGCTATGTGATAGCCAAGAATATCTTCTATAAAATGATAGTAGTCTCACATTGAAAGCTGTAGTGGATGGAGTCTGAAAGTCACGAGGTAAAAACATTGTTACCCTTTTGCTTGTTGGTGTAAAGTAATTTTATTGGATAGAACTTTAGAACACAAAAAAACTTTAAATTGTAAATATGTACAATGCTGCAAACATGGAGAAAAACAGTTTTCCACAAAAACGTACTGAACAACATTTGTGTAGTCTATGAATTTGTTCTGAGAAATAGTATTGCCTCCATCAGATCCTCCTTCATGGATTACCTCAAATCTGACCTCATTATTTCCAGGCTAGAGAATGGCCTCTCTAAATTAACTTGGGTTGGTGCCAAAGCAGTCACCACATGGGCAACATCTTTCAGGGTATAAAAGAATTGCCTCATGCACAGTTCTGATGAACAGATGAACTCTACTTCTTTAAAAGCAAGTTAAAAAAAATTGTTGAAATCTGATCAAATCAGTTTGCTATGGGAGCAAAATCTTTGCCCCTGCGGCAACGTTTTGTCTGCTCCATGTCATCAACTAAACTCCTCATCTGATGAGGCTGAATATATGGGAGCAGTAGCACTGGCAAGACCCAATTTCTCTTGCTCTTTTAAATGCATTGAAGTGGTACCAATTAATTATATATTTTGGGAGTCAAGACTCCGGACTCCAGCGCCCCTGGGTCAGTTAGACACACTATATAATTTTGATTCATTTTCTCAAGCCAAAGATGAATTTACCTCTTTGTGAAGAAAATTGACTCAAAATGACAGACCTCTCTCCAACCTCATCTAGTCAGAACTCACAGAGAACCCCCAGCCCCCCAGGAAAGCAATTTACATGTTAATCAGCACAGCCACGACCCATTGTAAATTCTCTCCATAGGATGTTGGCACAGCAGGACATGTAGATACCTCAAAAGAACCCTCATTTCCATTAAATAGCCCCAAGACATATGCTGCCTCAACCTCCCAAGCTTCAAAGACTTCAATTAATCCAACCCAGTCGGGTCGTCTCCGATATTTCATATCTATTCATAGGCGATCCGCTCATAACTGGTCCATGGCAAGTTCATATCGCAAAACAAGGAACTCCCCACACACACAGCCACCATTTCCAGGTTTCTAAGTCGCAGGGGGACTGAGATATCCAGAACCGGACCTACGGAGCCCATAAGATAGGAGTGTCTGATATCTGGGCGTCGTGTATGCCCAGCCGGTTCTGATGGTGCTACCGGCTCGGTTCTGTGCCAAGGCCCTGCCGCGTTATGGTCCATTTTTGTGTATCAGAAACTGCATGACCTGAGTGGGAGGAGTTCATAGACCGTCCCAGAGGCGTGTAAAGCCTTGGTCACACGGCTTATTTTGCCGCGGATTGGCGCCGTACTGCGCGCCGGATTTGCGCTTCAATACGGCGCCAATCCGTCCCTGTCATTACGGTAATCCACTGCTCTCATAGAGAACAGTGGATTCCGTCGCTCCTCCCCGCTCAGCGAATCCGCCGCGGGGGGAGAAAGTGACATGCACATTATTTACGGCACGTACGCGCCGTAAACAATGCATTGTCTATGGGGCTGGGAGCGGCGCCCCCGCCGCGCTCCAGCCCCGCCCTCCGTCCGCCCCTTATTCACGGCGGATTTGTGAGCTCAATACGGCTCACAAATCCGTCGGGAATAAGCCGTGTGAACACGGCCTAAGGGGGCTGCCATGTGGGCTGTCCCCTCACAGATATAAGCAGGAGCCAGGGCTGGCTCTGCGGTTGATCCAGGAGGGGGGGGGGAGAGGGTACCTAAGAGCATTTCCAAGAGCATCCATACCCAGCAGCCAGGCCACATAAGCCCCCCCATGTGAGCCCAGAACCAAGCCGAAGGTAACTTGACCCATTTTAACTGCCTTTTGTCTGTAACCCATGCTTGTATGTGCACCTCTGACTTACCTGTATATTATTATCCTTTTGTATATATTTGTCTAGTGTGCCCTCCAAGGCTAATTAAATCTATAAACTTTAATCTGAGTTAGTCTGTCTTGATCATCGGCCTCACACGCCTAGTACTCGGTCTATGATATATAGCTACCCAAGGGTTGGTTCCTGGCCTTGTTATAATTCGGTAACTGACCGGTTTTATAACTAAACGAGAGAACTGGTGGCAGCCGTTCAGGGTTCTGGAAAGTGTTTTCTCGTCCTCCCTTCTCCCTGTGCCCGTGTGGACAGGGGTGAACAGTGGAACCGTATCTGGCTGACCTTGTGCACCCCCTAGGGGGCCGTGCAACGTCGGGATACACCCCAAGTCAGGCCGTCGTCCCTCCAGTGGGCCGGCGGGTTAGGCTGTTTTCGTCACACTCTTAATAATTTACAGTTTTTCCAATAGTAGATTATGGTACAGTGCTTGGCCATAAGCCTGCACATCCTAGAATGCTAACCACCAAAGCAAGCTCAGTACAGAGTCACCAAGGAATGATGGGAAATTTCAGCCCTCAGGCCTGCCCAATGTTGCACTGCAGCTAAATCATTTTTCTAAGACTTATTTTTTTCATCCTTCCAGGCACACACTATCTACTACAATACAGAATAATAGGTGTTCTCTCCCGTAGCAGTTTGGACATTTTCACCTGAATAATCACAAAGTAATTTGAGGCTTATTTTCTAACATATTAAAAAGGGTCTTGCAGTTATTTTGCATTTCAAAACTGATGAGGAGGTGCCAACATTTTTAGATCAATAGGGGTTGATCGCTCAGCACCTCTACTATACTCATAGCAGCCTCTATGAAGCCCAGAGGTTCCAGGATGCACTCCGATTCAAACACATTTTACCTTTTTGCAGGAAATAACGAGTTGGTGGCCATCTGCTATTGAGCACTATTACTATGTGATATCACTATTAGGGTATGTTTACGTGGCATAGTCGCAGGCTGTACTTTGTGGTGTAATTGTGCTGCAGTACGCCCAAAGTACGGCCCACAAATACCGTAATTCATAGCACTCATTGAGAGCTACGATTACCTGCCATTTTCCCCAGCGCATATTGAGAGTCGAGACAAAGAAGTGACATGGAAGTGAAAGCCTATGGGAGCCGGCACAGAGCGTTTTAGAAGTATGTGCTGGCCGACGCGTACTTCTAAAACACCCGGCATACAGTATACGCCTTGAAGATACCGTGTGAACTCACCTTTACTATGCGAGTTCTCTGATGCTATTATCCAGATCTTAAATAATTGCTACTTAGAGTATTACAGTTTTCTGTAATTAGGTAGTCAGGTCAAATGCGTTTTGCTGTTGGATCCTAGGACTTCTAGTTATACCCTTGGTCAGCTGTTTGAAATGAATAGGACTGAACCATAATACCAGTCCTGGCCACTAATAAAAGTACAGAGCTCTGTGTGGTAAACAGTGAACAAGAAGCAGTGCATTATGGGGCATCATGGCCCCCAGACTGGCAGGGGGCCGAGATTCAGACCATCAGTTTTGAAGTCCCATAAAACGCCTTCATTAAATTATATAGTGGCTCAGTGCATCCCATCTTCTCACAAAGAAAAATGGTAAAAATCTGTGCATTGTGCAGTCCACTTATAAAATGTTAAGCTTTCAGCAGTTATGTCATCCAGGAGGGAGACTTAAAAATGTGTCCCTGAAACATGCAGAGCTTTAGAGTCAAACCAGACAGGAATAACCAATGCATTGTTTGATCCGTCTGCTGGCATTTATATGTGTTGAATACATAAAGTGACTTAAAGGCTTCATAAAATGACATTTAACACAATCTCCCTGTTTTAAAATCTGTTTGTGCCATAAAGAGCATACATACATTGATCAAACTCTCCAAGCCTTCCTTGAATTTTCCCATGTCACTATTTCATTGTTTGAGGCCAGCTCTTTTCTTGCTACAAGCCAGCCTCAAAGAATGGGGAGAAGGCCCCTGTTTACCTGGTTCATTTCATGGGAATTACAAACATAGGTGAGCAATAGTGTTGATCAAACTGTTCTAGAAAAGTTAAGTTCTAGTAGAACTTCTTGACTTTTTAGAACTCAAACCGTTCATTTTACTGTTCGTTCGGGTAAAGTTCTAGTTCGGCACACCATTTTTAGTTTTGTTTTCAGCGGCTTTCTGCACTTTTGGCGGCCATTCAATCACCTTTCTGCACTTTTGCGGCCATCCAATCAGTGCAGAGCACAGAGAAGTGTCAAAAACGTCATCGCTGAGGTGCAGGGCTCTCATTGGCTGCTAAAATCACATGACCATGTTATATAGATTTCACTGTATTTTCTTGTGACTGCCATTTTCAGCTCACTCTCTGTACTGTACAGACTGCTCTTAGTTAGATAGCATTTTCCTCTCCATAGACATCAATAGTTAGGGAGTTTGGTATTGCTGGCTGCATCTTTCCCATACCCAGAAGCTGTTATTGGCGACATTTGCAGACTCACATAATGCCTAAGTCTCATGTACATGGATATAACAGGACATTCTCCTCTGCTCTCCCCTTATCAGCTCCTCACACAACTGTCTCCAAGACTTCTCCCGTGCTTCACCCACACTCTGGAACTCACTGCCCCAACACATCAGACTCTCCTCCACTTTCACCAGCTTCAAAAGCAACCTGAAAACCCATTTCTTCAGGCTTGCCTATAACCTTCACTAAACTTGTCACTACTTCCTCCACAGACATGTCTGCCCCTCACCTCCTGTCTCTTCCCCCTCCTTGTAGATTGTAAGCCCTCGCGGGTAGGGTCCTCTCTCCCTCTGTCGTGCCAATTGTCATTATCCCTCATCACTGTACTCGTTTGACTTATGTAATGTATGTAACCCCCTCGAATGTTACAGCGCCCTGGAATCAATGGCGCTTTAAAATATATAATAATAATAATAATATATATTATACAGAGTGCTTGGATTTGCTAAATCATGCTCCGTGCGCAAAAGATCCGTTTTTGCAGTTTTGAGGGTTCAGTAATTGTATAACACACCGTCTCCAAATCTCCTTTGTGTCAAAGGGGCTTTTGAGCCCTCTCAGGATGCAGGGCCCCGTAGCAGCTGCTACCGCTGCACCTCCTATGGCTACGCCCCTGCTTGATATCTATCCTCATCTTTTCAGTTAGCCATTGAAAGGAATTAAGTATTTTAGCCTCTCAATTTTTTTCTGTGACTCTTAGGCCGCGTTCAGACGGCTTATTCAAGCCGTAATTGTGAGCCGGATTGCGCTCGCAATTCCGGCTTGAATAAGGGGCGGGGGCGCGGCCCCATAGCTGCATACCCGGCGTTTGCGCCTGATAATGCAAGTGACTTTCCCCCGGCGCGTATTCGCGAGCGGGAGGCGACGGAATCCACTGTTCTCTATGAGAATTGTGGATTACCGTAATTACTGCGACGGACTGGCGCCGTACTGAAGCGCAAATCCGGCGCGCAGTACGGCGCCAATCCGCGCCGAAATAAGCCGTGTGAACGGCCCCTTAGAGACAAATTTTCTTCCCTAAGTTGTTCCATGTATCCAGTTTACTGTTACGGATGGTAATTCCAGCTTCTCAGCTGTATAGGTATAAAAATTAACTAGAACATCTTCTTTAATGGGGTTCGAGTTCTAGTTCGAATAGAACCTCGAACCGAACAAATTAAAGTTCAAGGTTCTAATCAAACTAGAACTTTTTACTGATTCAATGCTTATGGTGTGCTTACCTGCGCTTCATCAAGCAGCTTACAGCGTGGGTTACACCCAAATCCGGTTCTAGAACTTTTTACTGCTCGCTCATCTCTACTGAGCAAGTGCACTCTGCTATATTCAGAACGCCTATAGAAATAACCAAAAAGAAGCGAGGACGTTCAACAGCCCTATAATGTACTATAAAAAGTTACAACAAACACTGTATTCTGCAAGGTTTACGTACATAAGAGATTTACTGCATCAGTCGTCAAGTCTCTAACAACCTGATGTTTTATCGTCATTTGTGCGTCATACAACGGGTTGCAAAAGTATTTATATTCCTTGAACTGTTCTTCATTTTTAAACTTTACAGCCACAAACTTACATTTTATTGTTATTTCACATGATAAAGCAATACACGTACATGTTTATTGATAAATGCTTATGCTCTTCATAAAGTGTTGGATACCATACAATTTCTTAACGTTGCTAGATGCAAGTCAAACTCCAGCCTGCCATTTACTAGATTAAAAAAGAAATGTGGCAACCTCATTCAAGCAACAAGCATCCCCATAGCAATGGCACTGTGGATAACACATGGACTTCAATGATTATATGCTATTGCTGCAGATTTTTTTTTCTTTTTAAAATGGGCTATGTACAAAGTGACCGGGGACTTGAAATGCATTCCTCTCCTCTTTGTATTACTGAATGAGACAAGTTATCTACTTTCCTCAGTTTACGCAGAAGCCATTGTTAGAAATGCCATCACCTCTTGTGCACCTGCATATCAAGCTCTCCATTGTTTGCTCCCTCATAGAGTGGATTTTGCATTCACTTCGATTGTATCTGAATCTTAGCATGGGACATTCCTATCCCATCCCATTCAGGCACACGGAGTGGGTTTTGATTGCTTCTTTGGTATGGATTGATAAGGCATGCAAATTATAAGCAGGATTTCCCACAGCTAAATGTATATTGTGCATCCTTTTCACAAAATGTTGGTTATCGCACTGGGCTAAAAGACGACACATTGGTTTTGGTAAGTGATATCTCTCTGTGGAACCAACAAAACTGTTCTACACAGATGAAGCACTGAGTTTCCCATACCTTTCCCTCAATACTTTCTCTGTAACTCACACAAAACACAGGTGAACAAATGGACAAATACAGTCCTGCAGATGATATAATACTTGACATAAATCTCCAATTCCAATACTTAAGATAATTCTGCATTGCAAGTCTTCTACTCAGGTTGTTGTTGTGTACGGTTTTTACTTTTAAAGGTATGTTCACACGGCGTAATTTCATTGCACACTTCACCGCGTATTTGCACTCTAATACAGGCGAGATGCGCGCCGAAATTACGGTAATCCATAGTTCTCATTGAGAACTATGGACTACGCCTCCTCTCCCTGATTGTACAATATGATCGCATTGTACGTGCGGCGAGATAAGTGACATGTCAATTAAGCAAAAAACTACCTAGACTCTACATAAAATAGGATAACTGGGTGTAGAGAGGAGCCCAGAGATAACATTAATAAAGCCTGGGTATACAACTCTAGACAAACCTACTCAAAGTATAACACCTAGAATAACATATAACTTTTAATCAAATCTAATTACTAATATACACTAAACACATACCTACTCTGCATAACCCTATAAGAAATTACCCTAAAATTACTAGAACTGCCTACCAAAAAATGGGAAAATTCGCCCCGATAAGGGCGCTCCCACCAGGAACCTAAACTATCTCGGCCCTAAAGAACCCTAACTCAAAATATACAAAAGAGAAATAAATCACCTAAGAGACAAAAGACACAAACACAATACCTAAACCACAAGCCCAAAAATAAGAAGTGTATAAAGTGAATGGACAGTGTGACAACTAATATAACTAATGTTACCTAACAACCAGTAAAGATATAAACCTATTCCCATTAAAGATATAAACCTATTCCCATTAAAGATATAAACCTATTCCAACGCGTGTCCCCCCAATTGTGGGGTTCATCAGGGAACAGAAACTACTTCCAAAAAGGAAAGAGATGCAAAATACATATAATGCAAAAATATATATGCACAACTCACGTCCCTGTCAATGATGATTAGGGAGGAAGCAAGATGACCAAAGTTTCCAATGAGGGTCCTTGATGTAACAAACGGGGATCCCTCGCATATGGTTGCCGAGATGTTAAATAAGAAGGCAACAATTGTGGGGAAACACGTTGGAATAGGTTTATATCTTTAATGGGAATAGGTTTATATCTTTAATGGTTGTTAGGTAACATTAGTTATATTAGTTGTTACACTGTCCATTCACTTTATACACTTCTTATTTTTGGGCTTGTGGTCTAGGTATTGTGTTTATGTGTCTTTTGTCTCTTAGGTGATTTATTTCTCTTTTGTATATTTTGAGTTAGGGTTCTTTAGGGCCGATATAGTTTAGGTTCCTGGTGGGAGCACCCTTATTGGGGCGAATTTTCCCAATCTTTGGTAGGCAGTTCTAGTAATTTTAGGGTAATTTCTATAGGGTTATGTAGAGTAGGTATGTGTTTAGTGTATATTATTAATTAGATTTGATTAAAAGTTATATTTTATCCTAGGTGTTATACTTTGAGTAGTTTTGTTTTGACATGTCAATTACTTGCGGCGAATACATGCCGCGAGTAATAAATGTGAATGGGGCCAGCAAGCTTCTGGCCGCCCTCGCGCTGCGGGAGTACGCGCGCATTAGCGCGAGCTCCCGAAACACACGTTGTACTGCGGCGCGTAATGTACGCATCGCAGTATATCATGTGAACATACCCTTAGTCAAATTTTAGTCGACTAAAAGTAAACATACACAACAATAACTTGACTGGAAGTAAAACATGTACACAACAACTTGTGTATGTCTTTTACTTTTAAACAATACTAGCTAAAACCCATTATTACTAGGAGATCATTTAGGCAGTGTTCACACGGCTTATTCAAGCCGTAATTTCGGGACGGATTCCGCCTGCAGTTACGGTTTGAATATGGGGCTGGAGGGGGGGGGGGGGGGGGAGCTGCTCGCTGGCCCCATAGACATTGCATTATCTACGGCGCGTACGCGCCGTAAATAATGTGCATGTAACTTTCTCCCCCCGCGGCGGATTTGCCGAGCGGGGAGGAGCGACGGAATCCACAGTTCTCTATGAGAACTGTGGATTACCGTAGTTACTGGGACGAATTGGAGCCGTACTGCAGCGCAAATACGGCATGCAGTACGGCTCCAATCCGTCCCAGAATAAGCCGTGTGAACGAGGTCTTAAGCAGCAAATCTTCAATTCAGCCACATTGCGGACCAGCATTTATATTTATTGTTTTAAAATACGAATAAAGCTCCCTTTTACAGAAGTCAGCTGTCCACGGAATTGTGGTTTTAATTCTTCTTTACGCCTCCTCCTTAATAAATCCCATGACTATCAATTACTGCTGAGGTCAAACTGTAGATGCCTATGATAGCCCATCCATGAAATGGACACTTGGTGTTCCTGCAAGGTAGACGGGTTATTCCAAGACACTTTATTTACTAGTTTCAGTGATAAATTCAGTAACCTAAAAGAGGGAGAAACTTTGAGAATGAAAACACAATCAGGGAAACCAGCCTTTGCGTAAAGTGGTATTCCCACCATAGACTTTAATATCTTATCATTAGGATATGCCTTAAAAAGATAGATGCAGGTCCCAATCTAATTTAAATGCAGTGGTCCCTCAATATACAATATTAAATTGGTTCCAGAATGATCATTGTAGATTTTAAATCCACGGCTCTGTGGAAGACTGATAATTGGTTCCAAAGCTCAAAAACGTCACCCATCATAACGGAAAATGAAGATCAAAGAAAAATAAACAGTCAAAAGATAAAGCAAGTCCCTATAACATTCAGAAAGAGCCGCTGGAAGCCAGAAATCACATTCTAATTTTAGAGACAAGAGTTGCTTTGGTTCATGTATTTTATGCACAATGTATCAAGGAGAAAAAAAAAAAAAAATAAAACACAACACCCACTTCTGGTGCCCAAAAGAGACGCTCATCCTTGAACATGCAAGGAGCAGTACAGAATGTGTAGTAAAGTACTACACTACATGAGAGGGGCTACTACACCGCCAATCTGTCTCTGCACTTTAATGGGGTTTTCTCATTACTAGCTTCTGCAGACTTGAGCTGTTGATCTCTGTTACAGCTTCAAATCCAGGGGCGAGTCTCTCCTCACTTAAGAGTTGTCACATCATCATTCTGTGTGAAGCAGTGGAAGTGAGAAGTTGGCATAGCTCCTGCAATGTTCTCATGCCTGCAGAGCTCTCATCTTATCCCCAAGCTGCACAAGCTCCTTGTAAGCAGAACACTTGCATTGGTATAAGCAGTTCTACATACAGCCTGAACTGATGGAACAAATTAGAGAAATGCACGCTGCCTTCCCCCTCCCCCCTCGGTTATCAGGCAGGAGAAAGAGGGGGGAGCACAGTATATAAAGTTGTGTTATATGGGGGGGAGAGTAAATCTTGCAGGTCCAAACTCGGTAATTGCCCAGATCCTTCACAGAGAGCAGCTCACACCGCCTTTATTATACAGATACAGCCTGCATAGAAAGCTGATGCACCTAGCTTCACTTTCGATTTACACAGCTCAGAGGGGAGTAAGCACAGAGTGCAGGCAGCCAATCACAGCACATGGGGCTTTTCCCCTCCAGGGGGCATGTCAGACAGCCCATAATAGAAAAAGGGGCATGGCCCAACCTCAGGCTACAGTTTTAGGCGTAGAACACACAGTTTAGCTTTTATCTGCTATTCTAAATGATCTAGGTAATGCAAACCAATTGCAAAAGTGCTTATTTTTACTGTCCTCATCATTAGAGATATGATCTTTGTAGTAAGAAAACCCCTTTAATAATATAGATGCTTAACAAGTAAAATGTTCCTGATAATTGGCTGAATCTTCCATTACATGTTCCATAGATCTGTCGAGTCTATGAAGCTGTATGTGGAGTGTGGTTTTAAATCCTAGGAAAGACCAAAATATGTTTAAACTTCTATATCCTAAAGCCATTGTAACGTGAGGGATCACTGTACAACAGAAAAGGCACACTAAATTCTACTATTTGTTATAAACTCCAAAAGAAGAGAGAGTGTCAAAAGGGAGAAAAAGGAGTCCATCCAACCATCAAAATAAATTACAATATGTAAAAATATCTTCCCAGACAATTCAATTGTCCAAATCTTGCTGCTGGCTTTTGCTCCGTTCCTTGCCTCTCCCTTCTAGATCCACTATAATATAGAGATCAGCAAAGTGGATCTTTATACCACAGTTTGTCGGATACCAGATATACCAGATAAATGAAAAGGTATGGAGTCTAAGAAATATCTTTTTTCTTTACTCAAGACATGCTGCAATGAGGTATGGACCTTCTCAGTCAGTTTCCCTGGTCATAGTCCCTAAAGTGATCACTGGTTAGTGGCGGATATGGTGCTGGTAACCTTTGATTGGGCAGTTCAGGATACACTATTTCCCAAAAGCATCTCTTTGTGGAGATTATGTGTAGGAGAGATTTCAAGTCGCCATGTATTTAGGTTTATGTTCTTCCTCTCATCCTTAATCACTTAAGATTTACAGCTGTATAAGCAGAGGCCCAGCACAAACGGATCTAGAAATCAGTACAAGTAGAGCCAAATTTCAATTACTGCTCATGAGGTCTTAGTAATTAGGAAACACCATGTAACCATCATTTGTATGCAAAAAAAAATAGTCATTACGCTACGGAAAGATCCACAATCTAGTTTACATACTACAAAGCATAGAAAAGAGAACATGGAAAAGACGGCTCTCTCTATCCGACTAAGAGATCAACTAAAGAATCTAAACTTTGCATGTAGTCTTAGTAAATATCAACATCATATTCTAACAGCATCATAATGTCAACCTCCCTGCTGCAGGGTTGTAATATGGGACAGTAACGCGGCTTGAAAAACTACATAAAGAACTGGTACGGACTTTAAAAGGAAAATAATAAATATATATATATTATATATATATATATATATTATATATATAATATATATATATAATATAATATATTATAATATAATATATATATATACACACACAAAACACAATACATACACACACACACCACACACACACGCACACAACACACAACACAGTGGTGGCCAAAAGTATTGGCACCCTGAAATTCTGTCAGATAATACTCAGTTTCTTCCTGAAAATTTATTACAATCACAAATTCTTTGGTATTAATATATTCATTTTTTTTGCTTGCAATGAAAAAACACAAAACAGAATGAACAAAAATCAAATCATTGATCCATTTCACCCAAAACTTCAAAAATGGGCCGGACAAAAGTATTGGCACCCTCAGCCTAATACTTGGTAGCACAAGCTTTAGCCAAATAAACTGCGAACAACCGTTCCGGTAACCATCAATGAGTTTCTTACAATGCTCTGCTGGAATTTTAGACCATTCTTCTTTGGCCAACTGCTCCAGGTCCCTGATGTTTGAAGGGGGGGCCTTCTCCAAACTGCCCGTTTGAGATCTCTCCACAGGTAGTCTCTGGGATTCAGGTCTGGACTCATTTCTGGCCACTTTCTAAGTCTCCAGTGCTTTCTCTCAAACCATTTTCTAGTGCTTTTTGAAGTGTGTTTTGGATCATTGTCCTGCTGGAAGACCCATGACCTCTGAGGGAGACCCAGCTTTCTCACACTGGGCCCTACATTTTGCTGCAAAATTTGTTGGTAGTCTTCAGACTTCATAATGCCATGCACACGGTCAAGCAGTCCAGTGCCAGAGGCAGCAAAGCAACCCCAAAACATCAGGGAACCTCCTCCATGTTTGACAGTAGGGACCGTGTTCTTTTCTTTGAATGCCTCTTTTTTTTTTCCTGTAAACTCTATGATGATGACTTTTCCTAAAAAGCTCTACTTTTGTCTCATCTGACCAGAGAACATTCTTCCAAAATGTTTTAGGCTCTCTCAGGTAAGATTTGGCAAACCCCAGCCTGGCTTTTTTATGTCTTGGGGTAAGAAGTGGGGTCTTCCTGGGTATCCTACCATACAGTCCCTTTTCATTCAGACGGCGACGGATAGTACGGGTTGACACTGTTGTACCCTCGGACTGCAGGACAGCTTGAACTTGTTTGGATGTTAGTCGAGGTTCTTTATCCACCATCCGCACAATCCTGCGTTGAAATCTCTTGTCAATGTTCTTCTCGTCCCATCAAGGTGCCATCATAGGGAGGTTAGCCACAGTGCCATGGGCTTTGAACTTCTTGATGACACTGCGCACGGTAGACATAGGAACATTCAGGTCTTTGGAGATGGACTTGTAGCCTTGAGATTGCTCATGCTTCCTCACAATTTGGAGTCTCAAGTCCTCAGATTCTTGGTCTTCTTTCTTTTTTCCATGCTCAATGTGGTCCACACAAGGACACAGGACAGAGGTTGAGTCAACTTTAATCCATGTCAACTGGCTGCAAGTGTGATTTAGTTATTGCCAACACCTGTTAGGTGCCACAGGTAAGTTATAGGTGCTGTTAATTACAGCAATTAGAGAAGCATCACATGATTTTTCAAACAGTGCCAATACTTTTGTCCACCCCTTTTTATGTTTGGTGTGGAATTATATCCAGTTTGGCTTTATGATAATTCTTTTTGTGGTTTTCCAGTGAAGACAAATTAAATGAAGAGAATAATACCAAAGAATTTGGGCATGTCCCCACGGCAAGGGTTTTCGGCTGGTTTTTCAGCCGTTTTGCGGTTTTTCAGACCGTCTGAAAAACCGGCCGAAAATTAGCACAATGGTGCTCTATGCAAAACCTGTGCAGCAGTCCCCACTGCACAGGTTTTGCCGGACGGTTTTGTCGCCGGCGGTCCGGCGGCAAAACATTGTAGAAGCACATCTTCCGTCGGTTTCCCGACGGAAGATGTGCTTCTCAATGGAAGGGGGGAGGGCTCTTCTCCGTTCATCGCGGACAAAAGCCCCCCTCCCCCCCCCCGCGGCCGTGGGGACGGGTGCAAAACAGGACAAATACCGGCCGGTATTTGTCCTGTGCAGTGGGAACGTGCCCTTTGTGATTGCAATCAGGAAGAAACTGAGTATTATCTGACAGAATTGCAGTGGCCACCCACTGATGTATATAATACTATATAATATATATAATATATATATTATATATATATAAATTATATATATATTATATTTTAATATATATATATATATTATTTTAATATATGCATACACACACACACACAAACAGTTGTGCTTAAAAATTTACATACCCCGACAGAACGACAGAATTTATGCTTAGTGGTTGGGTGAAGCCATTTATTGTAAAACTACTGTGTTTTCTCTTTTTAAATCATAATGACAAATCAAAAACATCCAAAATGACCCTGATCAAAAGTTCACATTACCCCGGTGATTTTATAACATGCACAGAAGTTGACTCAAATGGGTTTGGATAGCTACTAAAGGTAACATCCTCACCTGTGACCTGTTTGCTTGTAATCAGTGTGTCTGCATAAAAGCCGAGTGAGTTTCTGGGATCTATGGGAAAAGGTAGTTGAACTGTATAAAACAAGAAAGGGATACAAAAAGCGTAATTGCGAGCATATTTCGCCATGTATTATGCTTTATAGATGGCGAAATGCGCACCGCAATTACAGTAATTCATAGCCATCAGAGAGCTATGAATTACGCGTCGTCTCCCTGGGCGTACAATACAATACAAGCTTTGGAATTACGCGCTGATCAGCACGTGCTTCCAAAACACCCGGCATATCACGGTGCGTACCATACGCACCCCAATACGCCGTATGAACATACCCTAAAGAGGCACATAATTGGAGACGCATTTATTTTATTGTCTCTCAATATCCAACTATGAGCACAATTTTACTCCTGTTGCAAACAGACTTAAAAAGGTTTTCTCACAACAATGTTTAGCTTTATATATGTAGGCAAAAGGTAAATAAAAGACTATTACCAAATACATTGATGTTCAGATTTTGCTTTGTCTAGGAGATGGGGGAGATTTTATCTACTAATTGTGTACACAGGTTTCTCTAGGTTAGTAATTATCTCTCTCTGCTCTCATTGCTCCAGAAGTCTTGTCCAACCATGGTGATGTCACTCTCTAATGAGTGTTATCTCCAGTACAGGAGCTTGTTTATCTAAGTTACTTTCAAGCATTAACCCTTTAGAGCTCTATAGCCTTGTGCACTAGTTTACAAACCTCCTGCAGTCACGTCAGTGTAACAGGATCAGCACAACTAATAGGCCAATCACCACTATAGAACCACTCACAGCCTAACCAGGAAGTGAGAGTCTGAAGCAGCCTGTGGTTTTGTTAAACAGCATAGGAAGACAACCCCTTTAAGGCAAATCCATTGATACACAATATATGACTATGCACTGCAAATTCCATTTTTCTCCGTCATTACCAATGACGTAAGGCCTCAGCTCTCCAAGCCACAATATCATCCCTATCACAGGTATTTTCCAGGATTGTGCAATCTCAAAGTTTTCTCAAATGTTAGAATAGATCACTGCAGTCTGAAGCCAGACATTTAAACATAAAATAACATTAGAAAATGGAAAGTCTGATGTCCGATAGTTTGATTTTAAGTGTTGGCAGAAATGCCAGTGGTCTAGGTATGCTCACTAAGGTTTGCAAAATGTAACTTCTTACCCAAAGATAACTCTAAATACCTTTCAAATATGAACAGTTTTTAATGCCAACGTACATTAGATTTGTGAAGCCAAATATTTTTTTTATCTATAAAAAACAATACCAATACAAACCAACAGGATAGAACATGAACGCTTTCCTGAACAGTAACATTTAAGTATGTCACTATATCAAGCGAGGAGTATAAAGCAGTCTCCATACACAGAGGGGGTTGGCTGTTAGGCCAGTTCACACAACATTTTTTCAATGTTACGCTTGGATATGATTTTGAAACATGGTCAGAAACAGACCATGATAAAACGTACAGAAACGTATGCATTATTATTATGTATACGTCACTTATTTAAAAACGTATACGTGGCAAATGGAGTCAAACGTATGCACTTTTGACAATATGTGTCAACTATATATTCAATGAATACATCAAACTATGCATTTGGATAAGGTGTTGTACTAAGCAAATGTATACGTTTAACACAATAAGAAAGCATTGTTTGAACCCAGTCCTCGTTACAGCAAAACTCCACAGTTAACAGCTAGGAACAAGAATAACTCAAATCCCAGCAATTAAAACACCAAGGCGGTTCAGTCAACATAACTAAATCACAATACAGGCTTGGGTGCCCCTCACTGACTGTTTGGCATGGCAGTGAGGAACCTAAGGCCATGTTCACACGGCTTAAAAGTGAACGTATTTCAGTCCGTAATTAAGCGCCGGAGTGCGCAAATTACGGGCTGAAAACATCCCTGTTATTACGGTAATCCACAGTTCCCATAGAGAACTATGGATTACGTCTCCTCTCCCTGCTCGGCGAATACGCCGTGGGGGGAGATAAGCGACATGTGAATTACCAGCGGCCTATAAGCGCCGCTGGCAATGAATGTGACGGCCCCCTGCTCCCTCCCCCACTCCGCCCCTGGCCACACGGCGTAATTGCGGGGCGTAATTACGTCCCGCAGTTAAGCCGTGTGAACCTAGCCTAATGAGGCCGCAAGGCCTGAACGACCTTCTGCAACTATTACCAGAGGCAAGGTGTAACAGAAATGCCGTAATTGCATGACTTCACCACCTAGTGATTAAAAATTTTTAATTATTGCTATTTCATTAATTAGCTTTAAACATATAGGCAAAAGGTTAATAAAGACGTTTACAAATTGCATTGCTGTTCCGATTGTCCTCCATGAATAAGCAGAAGTATACTTGTCTCCGTGACGCTCCCGTCCCATACAACCCGGCTGCACAGTGAATGTTCATGTGCAGCCGGGATCTACAGGCCAGCCACTGGGACAGAACGGGAGCGTCACTGATGTGAGCACACTTTTTTTTTCCTATTTCTAATCCTACCCCAGCAGACTAACAAGATATGGTAAGTCCCGGACAAACTCTAATATGGTCACACTGAAGCTCCTGAACAGGAGCTCTGCTGTACTATGAAAAACGTTAGAGGGAATGTAGTGTTCAACTACAGATGTGTCCATATCTAACTTCTCTTTAGTTGCCTTAATTTGTCATGATGCTAATTCAATAGAATCTTGTGCCGCCCAGCAAAAACATATCTAATAAATGCACACTAAAATGACTACTTATCCTATGCGTTAGCATCTAATATCTCATTAGTACTCTCCAGTCCTGACCTTTTGCTTTTGTGTTCCCGACTACACTCCTGCCTGCTCTGCCTATCCCTCCGGTACCTCGGACTACGTCTCTGCCTATCCCTCCGGTACCTCGGACTACGTCTCTGCCTATCCCGCCGGTACCTCGGACTACGTCTCTGCCTATCCCGCCGGTACCTCGGACTACGTCTCTGCCTATCCCGCCGGTACCTCGGACTACGTCTCTGCCTATCCCGCCGGTACCTCGGACTACGTCTCTGCCTATCCCGCCGGTACCTCGGACTACGTCTCTGCCTATCCCGCCGGTACCTCGGACTACGTCTCTGCCTATCCCGCCGGTACCTCGGACTACGTCTCTGCCTATCCCGCCGGTACCTCGGACTACGTCTCTGCCTATCCCGCCGGTAACTCGGACTACGTCTCTGCCTATCCCGCCGGTAACTCGGACTACGTCATCTGCCTATCCCGCCGTAACTCGGACTTCGTCTCTGCCTATCCCGCCGGTAACTCGGACTAAGTCTCTGCCTATCCCGCCGGTACCTCGGACTACGTCTCTGCCTATCCCGCCGGTACCTCGGACTAAGTCTCTGCCTATCCCGCCGGTACCTCGGACTAAGTCTCTGCCTATCCCGCCGGTACCTCGGACTACGTCTCTGCCTATCCCGCCGGTACCTCGGACTACGTCTCTGCCTATCCCGCCGGTACCTCGGACTACGTCTCTGCCTATCCCTCCGGTACCTCGGACTAAGTCTCTGCCTATCCCTCCGGTACCTCGGACTAAGTCTCTGCCTATCCCTCCGGTACCTCGGACTAAGTCTCTGCCTATCCCTCCGGTACCTCGGACTAAGTCTCTGCCTATCCTTCCGTTACCTAGAACTACATCTCTGCCTATCCCTCCTGGACCCAGTTGGCATCCTGAGCAACCCCATCAGCTGTGGGGAACTTCCAGGTCACTACCCCAAAAGCCATCCTGCCTTGCAGTGAGCTCTGGTGAAGAGAGGAGGCTCTTCAGACTTTGCCCCCTGGTCTCACAGTGGCCAAGAGAACACACTACCCGCTACAGCGTTAAAAACTTCCATACATCCATTAATCAAACGCCATAGGCTACTAGTACACTAAACAAACGTCAACCATACAGTATAATGGCAACCATTTAATGGGCATGTAATGAAAAAGCTCCCAATTGATCCGTTAAACAGACCCTATAGGTCTTCAAGTGACTGATGCCCCTGTACATGAAAAATATAATGTATCCAAGGCCTTAGAGAATTTAAAAGACGAAAAAACTTTGAGATTCTTAGTCCGCATGTTTTTGGCCAAAAAATCCCCGGCTTACAACGGGATCTCAGTTGGGTGGTCCTACTCTATATTATCTCTCACCTGGGTCAACTTCAGACCTCTCACTGTGCCAAACGGCCTCCAAAATGCAGAGAGAAAAATAAAAAAAGCACCAACCTTACAAAGCATAGTGCATTGGTATAACAGCCTGTGGAGGTGGGCGGGGTACACTGTGTTGACCCAGGGGAGAGATTATATAGAGTAGGACCACCCAACTGAGATCCCGTGGTAAGCCGGGGGTGTCTTGAGCATTTTTTGGCCAAAAACATGCGGACTAAGAATCTCAAAGTTTTTTCATATATTGTAGATAGCATAAAATGCTTCTTTGGAGATTTCCATGTGTTTTTTTTTGCCCTTTTTGCAGTGGTGTGCCACTGGTGTTGGACTGTGTGCATATGTATATGTGCCGCAGCCATGCCAGTGGCACCCAGGTTCGCAGTGTTTTTTTCAGAAATGTTTTTCTGTGCAGAACTATACATTGTATTTGGCACATATTGCTTTTAAACTATATAAGGAGGAGTGGATACCTCCATCTTGGTTTCCTGCACTACGCCCACCTCCACAGGCTGTTATATCAATGCACTATGCTTTGTAAGGTTGGTGCTTTTTTTATTTTTCTCTCTGCATTTTGGAGGCCGTTTGGCACAGTGAGAGGTCTGAAGTTGACCCAGGTGAGAGATAATATAGAGTAGGACCACCCAACTGAGATCCCGTTGTAAGTCGGGGGTGGCTTGAGCATTTTTTGGCCAAAAACATGCGGACTAAGAATCTCAAAGTTTTTTCAACTTAAAAGACGAGCACATCAATAGCACTGCAGCTGTTTCCTTCCAAATAACTATAAATCCTACCGTTTTGAACCAAAGACATCAAAAAGTGATGACAGTATCCTATCCTTGTAACAGCAGATAAAGCCCTTTAGGTTGTAGGTGAAAAGACTTTGATTAACCCACCCACTCCCTCCCAAAAAAATATCTAATATAGGAATGTGCTGTGTATGCGACTATCAACGTGGCTCCACGTGGTGCAGCAAACAGATTTTTTTTTCCTCATTCATTCTCACAAAAAGAACATTTCCCAATTTATTTTTTCTGAAATTAGATCTACTGTAAAAACCTTTAGAGCTTAATTATACTAGTATAATAAAAATAATGGACTATTAATAGAAGCCATGTAAAAAGGGTCAGTATTAAAGAAAGCAGAAATAGATTGCTGGAAGGTGACTGCATGCTCTGCACACAGCTACATTTATCTCTAACATTGGAATTCATAAAGTCATCCACGTGCACAACTTTATGCTTTCTATGAAATGCCAAAAATTCCAGTGCATATTTTACATTAGGATTCATTGTTCCAACAACGTATGGGTTATGCTTTAACTTGTCGCTGTAAAAAATTCAACCTCAGCAACTAAAGACAGCTACTTAACCATTTCAAGCTTAAAGGACATTGCCAGTCACATTTCACAGAATATAAAGTAGATCAGGGAATATAGAAATGAGGAGCGCCTTACTTCATTTAACATATCCTCATAATTCTACATAGCTCTTCTCTGCAATAAATAAACTATTCTTTAAAATATGTTTGAGTTCCAGTTTTGCTGATGCAATGCTTAAATCATAAGCAAGTGACTAACAGGAATGTAATGTAGGTCAATGTTACAGCATTTATTACTACTATTATTTATTCCACAGGACAGAACAAACTGCACGCGTTGTGCAAACAATCTATTCTAGTCCCTTTCTGCCATCAGTGACCTTATTACGTGTCCAATCAATTCATGGAGAATCGGAAAATACTGCCTGTATCGGAGTGACACGAGAGATTTTAGCTTTCATATTACATACTACGGTAGTAGATAACCCATCCCAGGACAATAGAAAATGCATCCAACTAAGGGAAAAGTTATTGTTCTATAACCACTACAATCTATATACTTATGCCTGAACAAGATGCTCCATATTGCTAATATGGAGTGTTGGGCACAGTGGAGTGAGTTTTGATGAAACCGCTTTCTTCTCAATCCTCCCACTCCTTGCTTGGTACCACCAGTATCACACTGTACATTCCTGTACAGTACTTTAAGGTGGGCACCGACTAAAAGTGTAACTGCCCTCCACTACACTGGTTGGTGACCGGGTGGCACGGCATTGTTCTCTCTCGAGCTCCACCTCCCTGGAAGGTGAGTGCGGGCCACAGAGTCCTCTACAATATAAACAACTAGGTGACAAGTCCCCCTCTACTAGTCCACACACACAAATGCCTTTTCATGTCATGCGGTCATCCACCCTCATAATGGCAGTTTCAGCGACAAACCCACAGAGGACATGCAAAAGCATATATTTTATTCAATATCCTCATCAGTAGTTGTGTCTGTAGATAATAGCAAACTAGAGAACTGATCCTGCAAGGATTAAATATAAAAAAAAAAATAAAAAATAAAAAAAAAAACAGAAACCAGGGCTCTTTGCTCAGATTTGCTAAAAGATGCGCCAAAAAAGTCTGTCGCTTTACATAGACTCCATCAGTAAATTTTCTGCCCTATTCAGTCTTTTTTTTTTTTTTTTTTTTTCAACGTTTCAAAAAAATGACCAACAAATACGAGCAAAAAAAAAAGACTTTTGTGTACAGTGGAGACATAGCCTTAAAGCGGTTGTCTCACTACAAAGATTAGCTTTCAACATGTAGGGAACACTAAATGAAGACGTTTTCCAAATATTTTGTTTATTTATTTATTTTATCCCCTGCAAACCATGTGACGTGCATTGATCACATGGCCTCAGTGAATGTTTTGTCATAATTCAGTTGGTGTGATGAAGCCAAGCTCAGCTCAGGAACACTCCCCTGTAGTGGACGTGAACTGAGCAGAGAACAATCTGGCTGCATTCACTCATTATAGTCTGTATTTTGTAATGGATTAGAAGCAATTACATAAGAGTAATTACAGGTAGGGGGGGGACTGTTCATATTTGAGTCCTTCTGGCAGAGCTTAGTTATGGGAGCAGAGGACAACAGTTCAGAGCTGGGAAGTTGTATAATACAGTCATGAAAATGCTAACTGCAGCTCTGTACAATTTACATAGTGACTCATGAGTCCTAGCTAACATCATCATCATGACAAAGTACAGAACTCGGGGGGATTGCATACCTGTCATCACAATGCCTAGCAGTGATAACTGTGGAGAAAAGTCCTAGATTGCAATGCAGTCTGGGACTTGTAGGAAACAGATGCTGGAGTACTAGTGACACTGCCACAAGCAACAAGTTTCACTACAAATCTCTGATGATAGATGAATAAGGAGGCAAAAGAAAAAAATAAACACATGAAGGTAGTGGAAAATCTTTACTTTTCAATGTAAATGTTGTTTATAGTGTATGAAATCTTGAAACTCCCATACAACCCCTTTAACTGAATGTAAATGTGCTTTATTTTAAAAGCCATAAAATCAATATCAATACCCTGGAGATATAGTTATACAAAAAAAAAAAAAAAGTTTCAAACCTGCTTGACACAAACTCTAGAAGCCAAAGCGCTGTATACATTTGGTCATTAGATACAAGATAAAGGTTTATGGAAAATCAGTTAAACCGAAGCAATGCTAAAACCACATGAGGTATATTGTATAGTGTGTTTTATCTTTTACATATAGTTTAACAGCCGTGAGTGCATTAAGAAAAAACTTTTTTTTCCAACAAATTTCAATGCAATTTCATGTTCTGTGATCTAAGCTAATGTAGTATGAAGCAAATAAAACGGTAGAAGATATTTTTGAGGAAATCTCTTTGACATGTTATGTTTAGAATGGCAAAGGGCCACGCAGGATGCAATTCCAGTTGCACACTCTGTTATTTTGGTTTGCATCCCAGACCAACATAACAGAGGTATACGGTCAGTGGCTGGGAGATGGATATAAGTTTTGACTGCATGTTCGTGGTATTTCAGTCTAGCAGCACAATGGAGACCAGTAAGCAGCTTGTGTTTAGGAGCCCGTGGTTATGAAACAGGGCAGTTGTATTTAAGGGTAATCAAGTAGTGAAACATTATGGATAGAAAAAACATCACAATCTACTCTGTACTTCTCGGATTACATTAAAATTGTAATTAAAGTACATTAAGCAGGTAATGTGACTGAAAATAACTTCTAATGTGATTAACATTACAAGCACTATTTACAAAGCATTACAAGAATGGAGTTTTTTAATATTTCCATCCATTTGGTTTAGTAACAAGCACTGCTTTTCACTATCCATTTGGCCTAAAAAGGCTTCAAAACTGGACCCTAAATATTACATTTTTCGATTACGCAAATAACGAATTATTTCCATGAAGTTATGTCCGCTGCATAGGTCGGCTCTCAGCTAGCTAGTTTGAGGAGGGTGTCACTTGCGGCCACACTCTTCATTCAGTTCTATGGGAGTTCCGAATATAGCCGAGTGTATATGCTTGGCTATATTCAGGAGCGCCTATAGAAGAGAATGGGAAGGATGGCTGCAAGCACCGCCCTCCTCATTCTCATGTATGGTTGGCTGTACAGCGGGCATTACTTCATTTGAACACCTCTTTAAATGTATTTGGCCCGGGTTCACATCTGCATCATTATTTGCATTTTTTTCAGTTCCGTCACTGCCGAATACATTTCATAATGGACACGAACAGCGCCCAAACCCTATTAACTACAAGGCAAGTGTCAGGTTGTTCATCATGTAAATGGAAAAAATAGTGCTGCATTTGGCACTATTTTTTTTCTATAGTTTTCTTTCCCTTAAAGAGAACCTGTCACATAGATTATGCCCCCCTTGCTGAGGACAGCACAAGCTAGTGTCAGACCTGCCGTTTCCAGCGCTGTGTCCCTTATTCTGTAAGATGCGGTAGTTTTCGTGATTTATGCTCAAATCTGCAGTTTTCAGCTAGAATAGTAATTCGAAGAGTCAAAGAGTCAGTTTTTTTCATACCCCGCCCATCTGAGGCTAGCCCCGCCCACCTCAAATGATAAACCTATTACTTTGAATAGGTAGAAGCATGTGAATAACTGTCAGTGGGCGGAGCTAGCCTTTGGTGGGAGGGGCTAACACCGCCACCACAGCGATACTCCTGGGTGGGAGCACTGGAATGGTGGGTGGGGAGGCAGATGTGGAGGGAATGTATAACCTCCCAGAGACTACAACCAATCCTATTGTTATAGAGCATCCTAGTGACAGTGCTATTTAATAGCACGACCGAACCCCTGAAAGGGAACCAGTCACAATGATCATGTGATCTCCTCTTCCAGCAGCATATAATACAGCCTACAGGTCTACGGGGTCCAGTGGCTGGTCTTATCAGTAATGGTCAGACTTCCTACGAGTGTGCATACAGAGATATCAGTCAATCACCAATTTACAGGTTCACTGTAACAAAATAATAGTAAGTTACTAATGAAAGAGACTTCTCCAGGATATATCCATTAATATTCAGAATTTGGCTTAAAGGGGTTGTCCCACTATAAGGATTGCTTTTTCTGTTAAAGATCTTGCAAAAACAAAGTCACTTTGCAATATGTGCCCATTAACAGTGTCCTATCTATTCCTAGATATCCCCTCTTGTATGGGCTGCATCAGCTCCTCAGCTCGCTAAAGCTACAGACCTGTTTGACCTCTCCTGATAGGCTGCCAGTGGTGGTCGCTATAGCTACAGACCTGGCTTCTAATGCAGCCGAGTGGAAGCCAGTAAACACACCCCTGAAATCAAAGTGAAACCAAGCAAACAGGACAAATCAATGTAGTGAGAGACAACCCCTTTAAGAGTCACAAGCAGCTCACTGGCCTCTTTCTTATGGCTTCAGATGCCTCAACCACATGACAACCAATGACAGTCAAGGATACCTGCTACCAATTCTCTTCTATGCTTTTTATCATCATACCATTACTATTATTATTAGTCAAAGCATGTACACCTGATAAAGCATAATTGGTGAACCATGTCAGGGCGCTGGGCACTATGAGCAATCTGACTTAATGGGTAATGTCTTTTTACAATATACCGCTATTGCTGAAAATGAGTCTTGCCTGTAACTGAACACAATACCTGCAGCTAGGCTTTTATTTTGAGCGCTATCCACAGCTCTATTAGCTAGTGATGTACTGTCTCACTGTTGATGTATTCCGTTTTAAAGGAGTTTTCTCATCTGGCTATTTAACATAGCCTGGTCTTCACAGCCAGCTTCAGGCTCACACTTTCTGTCCAGGCTATGGGCAGTTCTTCAGCAGCGATTGGCGTATCACTTCTGTTATTCCTAGATTAGATTTAAACATGTAGGCAAAGTTAAATAAAAATTTCCATTAAAGTTAGAGGCGTTCTGATCTACCACTTGTGTACATAAGGTTTCCTAGATTAGGAACCACTTCTCCCCGCTTTAGCAGCCCTGGATGGAATGGTGATGTCACCCCCCTGCTTTATTTTATCAGCAGCACAGGAACTTGCTTACTTTTCTTACTGACCAACATTCGCCTTATAGCTTTGTGCCCTACTGTTAAAACCTCTCCATCAGTGTCCCTCTAACAGACTCCGCTAGGGACAGAGCTGAAATTTCAGTTACTGATGTAGAACCACCCATAGCCGATCAGGAAGAAGGAGCCTGAAAGTGGGTGTGAAGAGCAGGCTCTGTGAAACAGCCAGATGGGCAAACTGCTTTAAACTTTATTTCCAGATCAAAATTTCATTCACTTAACAAAACTTCTTTTCTTCTTGTTACTAGGTTTCGTAGTTTTTAGCATTTTGCACAACTGCCTATTATAGGCCTGGTTTATATCTGCGTTGAACGTTCAATCAAAAAATGATGAAAAACAAGGTGAAGCACACAGTGCCATTTTTTTTCCTTTGAAAAGACATGCACTATAGCGGAAACCTGCATATCCCATTAAAGTCTACAGGGTACATCAAGCGCCATTAGCATCAATCACAAAATAGATTTGGCCCAACCATTATTTTCATTTTCTGTTTCTATGACAGAAATAAGGAAATTACGATGCAGATGTAAAGCAGGCTTAACCCATATTGTGTATGAAGACCATTTATAATACATTCTGGAGCATTTTTTAAAAAAATTCAAAAAAACTTTGGTTACATTGTTCTATAGTCACTATACAGAGTAATTCATTAGAACATAAAAATGTTATGTCACATTCTATGGTTTTAGGAATTCTATATAATTGTAATTTATAAATTTCAAAACCAAGATTATATAAAATCCACAACTAAAACAGTGGTCCCTCAACATTCAACATAAATTGGTTCCAAAACAGCCAATGTATGGAAAACTGGTCTTTGGTTCCAAAGCCCCAAAACCAGGGCTGTGGAGTCGGAGGCTATTTTGTCGGAGTCGGAGTCGTCATAAAATGGACCGACTCCCAAAATATATAAGTTGGTCCAGTTAGTTTGATGCAAAGAGCAAGAGGCATTGGGTCCGGCCAGTGCTACTGCTCCCATATCTTCAGCCTCATCACATGAGGAGTGTAATTGATGACATGGAGCAGGCAAAGCGCTGTCCCAGGGGAAAAGATTCCGCTCCCAGGGCAAACAGATTTCAGCAAAATTTTTCACCTGTTTTCAAAGAAGTAGAAGATCAACCATTCATCAAAACTGACTGTGGTTGAGGCAATTCCTTTATACCCTGACATTGTTAGAGATGTTGCCCCTGTGGTCACCGCTTTGCTCCCAACCCAAGTTAGTGGTCTAGCCTGGAAATAATGAGATCAGATGTGAGGGCATATATGCAGGACCTGATGGAGGCGATACTATTTCTCAGAACAAATTCAGAGACTCCACAAATGTTCCTGCAGTGTTTTGCATATTTACAATTTCTTGTGTCCTAAAATCGTATCCAATAAATATATTTTACACTGACAAGCAAAATGTTAACAATGGTTTGAACTTGTGACTTTCAGGCTCCATATCTCACCATCCACTACAGCTTTGTACATGAGGCTACTGTAATTGTATATACAGTCATCTTACCTATCTTATACAAAAATTTGACTTGCAAGTATGTAGCATCTGCTTAGTTATAGTTTTGCTCCTAAAAAATCAAAGTGTTAAAGGGGATTTGCCACGAAGTAAAATTGACGTGGGAAGCTTGCAAATTAAATAATAAACATTTTCACCATTCATTATTATTAAAAATTCTGCACCGTTTTTGTTTTAGTTGCTCCTTTAGTGATCCATTGTTTACAGCTCATCTCCAGGGGATACGACCAGGGCTGAGAGCTCCACAGTCCTGGTCGCACATGCTCAGACATCACCTCTCCTCTCAGGCAGCTTCTGAGTGCTCAAAACCCAGGTGCTGTCATTCTAATCCCGTCCTCTGTGCTCCTTAGTAATTAGTCAAACAGTGCAAATAAATAAAAAATAAACCTCAATCAGGTCTGTGCATTGATAAAGAGGAAAAAAAAAAAAAAACACAGGTTTGGTTCCTGCAGGGATTTGAACCGAGGACCCTTGTGCCTGGAGGTAAAAACATTACCTCTCAGCTACTCACAATGCTTTACATAAACAGACCTTTCTCTGAATACAGAGAGGAAAGGCATGGTGGTTTCATCCTGCTGGGTCACATGAAATGCAATTCAAACAAATCACACACGCCCCCTTCTGAGCACACAGAGCTGAAGAGCAGGATACAGGAGGTATGAAATGAGATCGTGGCAAAACCCCTTTAATTTTTATCATCTTGTTGGTATTTGGGAAATCCACCTTTGGTTTTCTATACTGCCTGAATCCTTCTGTGCTCTGGATCAGATTCAAGCATATCTTGACCAAAATCTGATCCCAGGTCTCTTCTACACATTCCCAATGTTGGTGCAGACTGGACTTGGATACAAATACAGCTTTTTCTTCAACTCTGCCCACAAGTGTTCAAAAGATCAAAAAAATTGTTACCCTTTTGCTTGTAACTGTCTGTTCTTCCTAAATAGCTTGATTATTGTATCATAAGGTGATAAACAGCCTGATGTTATTATTTTACTACAGTAAAGTTATCACTTAAACATGCGCCATGTATGAGGGAGTCGGGAGTCGGAGGTTTGGGAAATGTCGGAGTCGGGGCTTCGGCTTGCCGACTCCACAGCCCTGCCCAAAACATCCTCCAACATAGTAAAAAATGAAAATTTAGCGGCTAACAAATACAGCTAAAGCAAGACCAGACACAGTCAGAATAAGATGGTGGAAGATGGAAATCCCTTTTTATTTTGAGGACATGAGCATATTTGGGTCATGTACTTTATATACCAGGTATCATGAAAAAAGGAAAATGTGACACCATTGCCTGGTGCATGTAAAAATCAGTACAGGACATATACTGTATATGTCCTGTACTACTATACTGTAGAGAGGCGCTCTACTATACTGTAGAGGTGCTACTAGACTGCCAATAACTGCATTCACCGCACCAATACAGATGTTTTACAAGTAAAGTGTTCTGGATGATCCAGTCAATCACACGTGTCACAGACTTAGACTGGTCTGTGACATTGTATGTTGAGTGAGTGTTCAAGATACAAAACTCTAGCAAAGACTGCAGTATCTTGTAAACATTGCATCTGGAGGCCATTGTAACTTATGGGAACAATGTATAATGAACACCACAAAATAACAATAGCTGGACGGATAAAAAAAAAAATATTTCTCATGTCAAGAGCAATATAGAAGTGATGAGTAATACAGAAAAACAAAACGTACTCTGTTGCAGCAAGACTGGAAAAAAACAAAACTTTTAGATGAAAAGCTATGTCCACACTACAGTGGTTCAAAACTAGGCGGAGGCTATAAAGCAATGTAAAGTTGCTCATGAATCACAATGAAATCAGGAACTTCATTTACTCCTTATGAAATAAGTCACAAGCAACCTTACTACTAATGCAAAGTGTTCTTATCTCCATGGATGAGGAGCATTGAAAGGGTTTTCTCACTATGCAGTTTCACAGACACAACCAGCTTTTCTTTCACTCTGCTCTCCTAAGGCTGTGGGTGGTTTTATAGCAGTGATTAGCATATTAAGCCTCCCTCCTAACTAGCTGAGACATTACAAAGAGCAGTGCCGGATAGCTGATCTGTAGTAAACAAAGCTACACAGGCTGTGGGGAGTGAAAGCAAAGGCTTATTAGTAAAATAACTGCTAATCTTGTTAGAGATAATTTTCTCTGGAGCTCAGTCTGTCCATGGGGTGAAGTCAGTCCCTGCTCTCCGGTCAAATCAAATAACAGCGTATGGTCTGGAATGAAGGTTATCATAGAAACCTGTGTGCAGCCAAAAAAATGCTATAGTCTATTGACCAACGTATTTGGAACGTCTTCATTTAACTGTCCCTTCATGTTGAAAGCTAATCTTTGTAGTGAGAAACCCCCTTTAAGTGTTTTTTTTCTCACCATGCAGCTCCATGGAGCCACAGCCACTTTTAGACTCACATTTACTGGCTAGCCTGTGGTTAGGTCAATTTATCCTCGGCGTGAAATTTAAATTACAAAGGAAATTATGTAATGTAAACCAACAACTCACAGGTGATGAGGGAAAAGGTTTATACAATTAGAGTGGAAGCTTCATGTTATAACTAGGAACAGCAGGAATTTGCTTTGATATGATGTGAACAATTCTCCAAGCAAATTATCAAGACCCCTTGCCTGATGAGGGCCTCAATGTAATCAGCTCGATTTTAGTGAAACACAAATGTATGACGAAGAATGGCAGACTAGTTTATATTTGTTCCACATATTCAAAATCTGGTGATGTGACAGAGGAAGGAGGGGGTGGATTCCAAGGAAATATTCGGCTGCCCTACTGCCTCAAGCAGACAGGAGTCTTAGGTTAGAAGAAATGAAATTAAGGAATGTGCAGGAGAACTTCTCAAACATGCGTGACAGGATTTGTACAGCTTGGGTTTGTTACACAGACTACACTAAATAAACACAAATTGCAGCTCATAAGGTCCATACAGCACACACTAAGCTTATCCAAAGAACTACAACTGTCCAATTATACTAAAAAGTACAAGAGTACAAGCGTGCTGTTATAGCATTAGGCGCTATATATTAGGCATGGAGAGTTGGAGATGGGATCAACTAGATTACCTTTGCAATGTTTTTTTTTTTTTTCCACATAATTGTATTCTCAGGAACCAAATGTAACTGTCCAGAAAACAGCTGCACCTTAGCAACAAGTGTAAAACTATATTAAATTAAATTAAAGCACGGATTTCTTTATAACTTTGTGTGGTTTATGTACCTCTTGTATTTTTTTTATGTAAAATTTATGCTTTTCAAATTTACCACATAGAACACAAACAAATTTAAAATTTGGCTTTAGAATTCATCATTTATTGCTTTTTTGCCGTTTCTTTATTTCTAATGATCCTGGTACATCCGTAGTTGGAAGCCAGAAACCTGATATTAAGTGGATAGCATCATAAACCGTAAAAAAATGTGATGACTATTCACCTGTAATAGGGTCCCAGTCGTATGGGGTGGATTGTTAAAGGGATTGTCTCACTACATTGATTGGTCCCGTTTTCTTGGTTTCATTTTGAATTCAGGGGCGTGTTTACTGGCTTCTACTAGGCTGCAGTAGAAGCCAGGTCTGTAACTATAGCAACCAGTGCTGGCAGCCTATCACGAGAGAGTGAACAGGTCTGTAGCTATAGCAACCTGAGGAGCTGAAGCAGCCCATACAAGAGGGGATATCTAGGAATAGGTAGGACACTGTTAATGGACATATATTGCAAAGTGACTTGTTTTTGCAAGATCTTTAACATAAAAGGGTTGTCTCACTACAAGGATTGCTTTTTAACTCCTGCTCACTAATGTTGGTATGAGGAGGTGGCAGTGCAATAACATGGACAGTCTTCGCAGATGACTATAGGAAGCAATGTATTTACAGTAACAATTGGCTTGGTTCATATCTGTGTCAGAGGTTTCATTCAGAACCACTACTGCAGAAGTGAAAAAGGATACGAAATGATTTCACAATGGACACCAACAGCGTCCAACAGATTGATTACAATGGGTTCGTCGGGTTTCTACAATGGTGTCCATTGTACAGATAGAAAAAATGGCACAACTTGCGGGGTTTTTTTTTTTTTACAGTCATTCCAGTCAAAACATGCAACGGAAGTTCAGAAAAGAACCTCTAATGCATTTGTGAGCCAAGCCGAACAAATGCAGCAATCTTTATGAGGCATCACTTGCTTTGATAACCAAAAGTAAAAGTAGGGTAATGTCACGAACCTAAAATATGTTTACTCAGCTCCACAAGGAGTCCAGTACTCACAGTCAACGCTTTAAAGGGGTTGTCTCACTACAAGGATTACTTTTTATGTTAAAGATCTTGAAAAAAAAAAAAAAAGTCACTTTGCAATGTGTGTCCGTAATCGGTGTCCTATCCATTCCTAGATATCCCCTCTTGTATGGGCTGCATCAGCTCCTCAGGTTGCTACAGCTACAGACTTATTCGATATCTCCTGATAGGCTACCAGTGCTGGTTGCTATAGCTACTAAGCTGGTGTCTTCAGCAGCTCGTTACTGCCGGCCAGTAAAGGCCGCTGAACTCAAAAATGAAACTGAAGAAACAGGACTGAGGTAAGATGAATCGAAGTGAAACAAACCCTTTAAGGCCTAGCTCCAGGACAAACCATACAGTCACTGGCACCATTTCAGGACACAATGCTCAGCCCTGTTACAGGGCTATTCACTAGGATAATACTGTCACAGTATTCCACTGTCTCCACTGTCCAGTGATCCCCTGTGTCACAGATGAAACATATGTCATAGATTTCACCAAGTTTACTTTTCTACCAGCTGCACCTTACCATCACTACTCATACGACTCATTCTTTTCTAAACCCAGTTAGTAGTCTCACAGCAGGATTCTTCTCAGGCCCAGTCAGTAGTTTCAGATGTCCCAGGTTTAAAGGGGTTTTGCCAAGAAGTGATTTCCTCACCTAACAGGCTGATACTCCCATCTTGAGCCTTGAAAAAAGGGGCGTTTTGTTTCTGTGTTTAAAAAAAACAAAGTACCTCCTCTGTGATGTCATCGCTCTACCTCCCATGCACACTCTGGAGGCTGATATTCAGTCTCTGTAGTTGAGGAAATATGTTTGGCTAAACCACAGAGGATAACTGTATTGTGCACAAGCTATATGGGTTTTGTTTTCTCCCTCTTATCTGCTCAGAAGTAAAGATAAGCTTCCGGGGGAGGGAGGAAGGATGGCTGAGCAGGGAGCCTCTGCATGTTTACTCAGATAATTACATTACAACCAGCGGATTCTCTATACAGCAGACAGGCTCTGACACAGAAACAAAGCTAGTGCGGATGCCCAGTAACATTGCTTTTTTTTTCTCCCCCTCCCTTCAAAGCTCGTTCCTGTGTCCTGCCATCAGATAAGAAGTACAAACAACGCAAGAGCTGCCAAGAGCTTGCTATATCAGCTCCTGGTTGTAGCTAATGTAAACAGTCAGGAAACTAAGGGCATATAAGTCAGGCTGCAGCTCTCAGAGGCTTCACTTTTTTTAATCACATATATTTAGAAAAGTGATTAAATACCCATTTTGGAGGCTCCCACATCAACATTAGATTGTGGCAAAACCCCTTTAAGGCACTATACAAGTGGCATGATGCCTTTGCACAGTTCTATTATACACTCCTGTTAGAAATTGCATAGCCTGATCCATTAAATAATGATCAAGAGCAGTCTGTGCTTGGATTATAATTGTTTGAAAACAAATATTGCTCCCACGTGAAATCTTTGCTACTACAAATGAATATAAAGCTGATCATATCCAACGAACCATAACAAATTAGCTGTCTCTCTCTAGAGAAAAATTGAGACTTATTTCAAAATGAAAAACAAAAAAAAAAAAAATCAAAATTGGAAAATTTCTTGAAAAGTCGGTATTTAAGGTTTCGATTACATCAAACAAAAAAAAGTGTCCTACTACAGAAGGTCTAGGTGTAGCTTTAGCCTCATAGAAAGAATGAATAACCTTGTGTTCAGTCGTCATAAACTACTCCACTCATTACCCATGGCAGCCCTAAATTCCAATATCACACTAAACCTTAGCAGTATCCCATAACTAAGAAGCATAAAAGTGACAATGCTGCATCTGGCTTTACACATATCATGCCAGCAAGTTATTGGCAACTCAGAGACTCGCGGAAATCTTTATGTTCCCGATGAAACCTTATGCAAATGCTTAAGACTGTATGCCGCAATTAATCATGACATAGGAGCATAATCCCAAACTGCTTCCCCGTTTACCTTTTTCTTCTTTGCTAATTTATTGCTGACATTCATGTAATTAACGCAGAATGATGTAAGCGCTTTCATGTGACATTGTTTTCCTGCACTTGACTGGTTCCACATGAAGAATCAGTAGGGTGGCTAAGCAGGGACAGACCCAAAGGTCATGTTTTTATCACCTTTCATGCTGTTCTATTAACCCCTTGGTTGTTCATGCAAGCGACCAAGGTTTTAATTTTTTTTTACTTCTGCCCCAAGTTTTATTACTTACTTTTCCTTCAAACAAAGCCTTTCCTTGGAAACAGATTGGGGACCAAAATTGAGGAGAGTATGCTATACTTTTTGTCAACCTGCTAAATCAGTTTGTAAAAATAGATGTGCCAAGTTTAAGTTGTGTTGCCTGAAAATTTAAAAGCAGTAAAAGGTAACCTGTCCACGGTTCTTAAAGGTGTTCTACACCTGATCTCCCCACCCCCCTTAAAAAAATTAAAAAAATACAAAAAAACCCTCACCTTTTGAACCTCCCCCCAATGCCTTGTAAAGCTCTGGTGGTCTTTTATAGGTGTTTGATGACTTCTGGTCCAGACCACATCTGACCGCAAATGTCAACCAGAGGCTGTATGTGCCATGAGAAAAAGCTACTTTGAAACAAAATGCAGTAATATCTATCAATAATATTATTATATAACAGCACAGTAAAATAAGATTCAGAAAATTTGTATATAAAAAAAAAAAAAAGTTTCAGTTTACTGAGAGAACGCTGCCAAAAAAAACATGTAATTCTTCTACGGTCACACTGTTATCTGGGTATTTACATACAGAGATAACTCAGTAGCTAAATATTCTACAGCCCTTACAGGACGCCACCAGGTTATGGAGCTTTCCCTGTTTAGTCACAAAATTAAGAGCAGAGACTGAGAAGCACGACCCCATCCTACTGATAAGACATACAGATGATGCAGAGTCCAGTTTGACTGTGTTATCATAGCTTTTCGTGATATCTGCTATTATCTGTAGAAAAAAAGGATACTGAAAAGTTTTGTAAAACTTGATAACATTTTCAGTGATAACATGGTGAATTTTCAGTTTTGTTTAGGTCTGCTAAATATGTAGCAGGAAGTGAGGTCACCAGACCAGCCACTAGTAGAGGAGAAGTGGTCTGTAACCCAGGAAACCACCAGTTAAAACAGAAAAAAAAAATGGTGTCTATGATAAAGCAAAACCAGACCAACAACGTATTTGTCAAGCTAATTAAGGAGATGGGTATACCCCCTTTAAAGGGGTTTTGCCACGAAGTGAGTTCCTTACCTCCTTATCAGCTCAGGGGAGAATATAAACAAATCATGTTGAGTTATGAACGCTGCAGGGGTGAGAAGGAGAGGGGTGAGCAGAGAGTGAGGAAGAAGGGAGCTTCTCAAAAGTTTACTCAAATAATAACATTACAACAGTGGATTCTCTATACAGCAGACACACACTGCACATTTCTCCGCAGCCCCTTGAAAGCTCATTCATGTTCCTTGTCATCAGATAAGAAGTGCAAACATACAAGCGCGGCCAGATCAGCTCCTGTCCGCTCCTCTGGTCGTGTCTAATGTAAACTTTCAGGTAACTAAGTGGGACTGAGCAATGCTGTAGCTCTCAGAGTCTTCACTTTTTGTAATCACATATATTTAGAAAAGTGATTAAATACCCATTTTGGAGGATCCCACGTCAACATTACATCGTGGCAAAACCCCTTTAAGAACAAAATGCGTTACACATATGGTGGTTTTTGTACCAGAGTTTTTACCAGATGTTTTGGCTAACTATGTCCTGATCCAAGGACAAACAAACCCTCCTTACCTTTATTGACCCCCCCCCAGATTGAGATTTGAAAGCAGATGACAGCATATAATTAAATGGAACACGTGCTCTACGTTTATCTTTTACCTAAGCACACAGAACCTCTTTAACATAGTTACTTCTTATTACTATGGATCATTTTTACAAATATCACATATGTTTGAATTACAGGCATGACTAATAAGTTCCACTCTATACACAGCACCCGAGAGAATCGGATGCCAAATGCAAGTCCCGCTCATACCCCACAGGTCTTGACGTCCACATTTTCCATTATACAGTCTTTCTGACCTAAGCAGTCAGATTGAGCCAGGTTATTGGCTTTCACAATATTTCTAATTAACTCAAAGATAGGAGGGAAATGTAGCAGACTTAGACTATTTAGTCCACCATGCCTGCATACTTCTCCTAATTACTGTAAATACTTAAACTTTATCTGAACTCTTACTTCCCCCCTCCCCTCTATTTTGGTCCCCTTTCCTCTATTCCGAGAATTATTTTAGTGTATCTAACTCAGTTTGACATCAGAGGGGCCTGTCTTGCAATTGCACAGCAGCACAGGGTAAGCTTCTCAACCACCATAGGAGTTAAAATCTACAGTTATGTCTGGTTTTCTTAAGAGCCGTATTCAGAACATCTGGCTTTGGCTACAACTAAACATAGCAACAAAGGCATCTCCTTTTCTGCAAATAGCATGCTAAGAAGCCAGGAAATCTAACAATCCCAGGATAAGATGCATAGGAATATCAAAAAGAAAACTTTGCTACATAGTTGTGATATAAGTAAAGTTTTCGATTCATTAAAGAAAACCAACCTTTTCAAATGTGGAGCAAGGAAAACTAAAAAATGATGCTAAAATGGGTGGGAATTTTAAAAACAAAAAAAACTAAAAAAAAAAAAAAAGTTAGTATTTTGCATTGTTCCAGTTCAATTTTAATTCAACCATGTATGTTCAACCTGCCCATGTGCTTGATTTGCCATGCAGCAGCCTTGAAATGCTCTAGCACTTATGTCACTGTAAGGCTATGTTCACACGGCTTATTTGCAGGGCGTAATTACGCCCTGCAATTACGCCGTGTGGAGGGGGCCAGCACCTCGCCGGCCCATAGACATTCATTACCAGCAGCACGTATACGCTGCTGGTAATTCAAATGTCACTTATCTCCCCCCCGTGGCGTATTAGCCGAGCAGGGAGAGGAGACGTAATCCATAGTTCTCTATGAGAACTGATGATTACCGTAATGACTGGGACGTATTCCAGCCGTAATTTGCGCTCTCCGGTGCGTAATTACGGACTGCAATAGGTCCCATTTTAAGCTGTGTGAACATAGCCTAACAGGCTCATCTAGGAATAGCAGAGTTGATATGCCAATCACTGCTGTAAAACCCCCACCACACTAAGGGTGCGTTCCCACTGCACAGGACAAATACCAATCAGTTTGCCGGCCGGTATTCGTCCTGTTTTGCGGCCGTCCCCACGCGATGAGCGGAGAAAAACTCTCCCCCTTCACATTGAGAAGCACACATTCTGTCTGAAAACCGGATGGAAGATGGTGCTTCCACAATGTTTTGCGGCCGGAAAAACCGCCGGACGGAAAACCCGTGCAGTGGGGACTGCTGCACGGGTTTTCCATAGAGCACCATTTTGCTCATTTTCGGACGGTTTTTCAGGCGGTCTGCAAAACCGTCCGAAAACCCATGCCGTGGGGACATGCCCTAACCAGGAAGTGCGAGTCTGAAGCAGACTGTGGCTCTGGAATACAGCATGGTGAGACAATCCCGTTATCCCTTGTGGGTTTATGATAAGAAAGGGGAAGAGGAAAAATTTTTCAACTTTTGTGAAACATAGAAGAAACTTTCATGACTTTTCCACAGATTTTGCAGATCAATAGGAGAAGGTGGGTGGTATAGATGACCATTAGAAAAGGTATGCATCAAAGTGATATTGATGAGAAGCATGCTGTTTAAAATCTACATGAACCCAGTCCATAGCGCATTCATACGGTTGTGTGGTTCGCAAACAGATGAGTATCCTAGGTATTAGATATTCAGCCAATATTCTCAAACCAGGGTTTGTAGAAGCCACACACCTTACAACTTAGGGCATGTCCCCACAGCACGGGCTTCTAGCCATTTTTTCAAATGGTTTGTGGTTTTGCAGACTGTCTAAAAAAACCGCCCGCAAACGAGCAGAACGGGCTTCTATGGAAAACCTGAAAAACATTGTGCATGCACATTCTTCCGTCAGGTTTTCGGACAGAATATGTGCATGTGAATGAGGAGGGCTATTCTCCGCTCAAGGGGGACAACACACAAACCAGACAAATACCGGTCAGATAAACCAACCGGTATTTGTCCATTGCCGCGTAAACGGGCCCTTAGAGTTTCCCTGGTCCATATGTAGAATGAACAAATTTCTGTACTCGACAGTCGTCAGGTTTTGTCTACTGCGCAAGTCTACAGGTTCATAGAATCAATTCTCGTCACACATGGCAACATTTCAACTTACTATGCAGACACCAAGAAAATAATACAAGGGCACTGCCAAATGTAATTTACCGTACTCACAGTTGAAGTAAAAATACTCTTTCAACTTAAGGTGAAAAAAAACCAACAATAAATATAAGACTTAATACTTGTCTTTTATAAAACTTAGTTTTTTTACATATACTTTTGTTCAGTAATTGTATAGTTAAAATCAGTTTCATCCCTCCAAAAGGGGCAACAAGAAACCCAGGTTTTACGTCTCATCATGGAGAGACCTATTTAGTTAGGCTCTGAAGCAGCGAGTCTAAAAACAATTTGACAGATTTGGATAAGCCAAATGATCAGTTAAAAAAAAAAAAAAAAAAAAAAAAAAAAAAAGGCAGATTTAACATTCCGCGAAAAAAACCAGAAAATGACAAACCCCGAGTTATAGTTTAAATTACTTACCTTTAAAGGGAATCTGTCACCAATTTTTTTTTTTTTATAATAAAATTACAAGATATTGATACATATCATAATCTACTGATTTTAGATTTGCTCGTTTGTATGCGATTGTGGGGACAGCTTCCTTCACTGAACCGCAGCATTTAGAGAGATGCTTTACAGCAGTTTCATGTACATAGAAGTTAGTGGGAGTGGTCCCGTTCACAGGCTTCTATAGGACAGTTTTCTAGTCATGCTCTGTGACCTGGGAAGAAATCAGTGTGCAGGGTGGGGGAGCTGTGACATCTCCTATTGTGACTGGTGGATCCTGTGTTATCTATACACATTGGTGTCCTATTTCAGTGTAATCCTGCTTGTACTCAATCGCTCTTTACAGAACAGGAAGTATCAGACTATTATTAGATCTAGTGGCCAAAGTGAAAACTGCAGGACTTAAAAATGTAAAAAAAAAAAAAATAATAATGAAAGTGATATGGGAAACATAAAACAAAAACATGAGGAGTTCAGCAATAGGTAATTTTTTTGATGACACATTCCCTTTAATGATGAAAAGGACTTGTGAGCTCTCCCAACACATCTACAGTATTTAGTACAGATTTACATTACATAAAATATCCTGTTTTGCTGACTCCATCAGTATTGATTGGACAGGGTCAGAAGGTGGAGGATTCATCCATTTTCAGGTGAAAAAAAAACCCAGAAGAATAACACAATAACACAGAGTAAAACAAAAAGATGCTCCCAAAATGTTAATTAAATGACAAAACAGACATATCAGGAAAGTTGACCGGTCATCCTTAAAAGCAAACAAATCAGACATGCATTTAATGGGTACAAATGTAAATTAATAACCCTGATTAACATGGCATAACACCAAACATTTAACTTTGAATGGACAAGATAGGAACTAATTAGCTCGTAACCAGCTGTTCCAACATCATGTACATAAGTACAGATAAAACGGGTGTCAGGTTCATTCTGGTACGGTCTAGATAAAATTACTTTTCATTCAGATACCAGATGGTGCACTAAAATTACTAGCTGTGCCTAATGATTCTTATGGCATGCAATAAAAAAAAATCCACAATATTTTAAATCACTGTCACCATGCTAGATCATCTTTTCAAATCTACCAAATAAACTACATCTATTCATTTTAAATGTACACAGAATTTCCATTACAACATTTTTAAAGGGGTTGTCTCACTACATTGATTCATCTTACCTTAGTCCTATTTTCTTGGTTTTATTTTGAATTCAGGGGCGTGTTTACTGGATTCTACTAGACTGCAGTAGAAGCCAGGTCTGGAGCGATAGCAACCAGTGCTGGCAGCCTATCAGGAGAGATTGAACAGGTCTGTAGCTATAGTGACCTGAGGGAGCTGATGCAGCCATACAAGAGGGGATATCTCCGAATAGGTAGGACACGTTAATGGACACATATTGCCAAGTGACTTGTTTTTGCAAGATCTTTAACATAAAAAGCAATCCTTGTAGGGAGACAACCCCTTTAAGCAAAAAATATCCCATAGGATCAGAATTGTCAACTAAAACATTTGGAAAATATATGTAGAGGTATTAGAAGTCAAATTTTCCTTTGTTAATATTTATACAATCATAATAGAGGGATATGATGTAGGCCAATCTTGTTGAGATGAATTTCAGTAAAAGCAGATCAGCCCAAAAAGGGGTTAGCTCTAAGGTATGGCAGGTGTACAGCCAATCTGGTACAAGTCTTCAGTGTAGGGCCAAATTATACTAGATTAACAACAGAACTTGACAAATAGGCGGTCCTGGCACTCCAACATGACGAAAAAGCTGTCAAGCCGGATTACAGACTGAAACTGGAAGAAAGCCCACTCCAAGAAATTTCAAATCAAAAAATTGTATCTATGTTCTGTAACTCAAAACCATTACTTAACACTTTGTGCTATGTCCTCCATTGTCCCCTCTAATATTTCATCATAGCACAGGACTTTACCTTTTACTATGAAAATAAGGTTGAAAAATCTAGAAAACGTTTTAACCTAAATTAAAAAGGTAGGTTAAAACGGGGGAATGTAATAAGGGGGAATGGGTATTGTTAAATCTCTGGTGGCCAATTGGTGAGCACCTGAATAGAATATGTACCCAAGAGGATATAAAAGGAAATGAGCTATGCCACATGGGACCGGACCTCTATCTCCTGATGAAGCCAGTTTAGCTGGTGAAACATGTTGGGGAGGTCAGGCATGACATTTTAATTTGTGATTTCTCACCTCTTTCTACAAGTGTCACCCGCTGCAGAGGGTCTGACAAGGAAACCTATTATGTTTTATGTCCATCGAATTAGGGAGGACTGCCCTAGTGGGATGTTTTGGATCCCTTATTGGAGTTAGTAAATCACTGTATATATAAGGCTCCCCTGTTAAGTGGTGTTCCACCAGACTTTATGATAGAGGGGGAGCTATTCCTTCACAATTAGAAAGGGATAAATGATGAGGTTAGAAATCAGGTTTTTAATAGTGTGTAAAGAGGTTTAGTGTTATACAGAATAAAAGTTACGTTTTTGTGCTTCATAGATTGAGAACTGTTAGAGTTCAAGTTTGCCTATGGCAAAATAATATAATTGTATACTTTGTCTCTACATGGAGCGTGTGGATAAAGTTTAATACATTTCTTTAATTTGCATCGAATCCTTGGTGTGCTGTCAATCGTGTATTCTAGTATTGTGGACTTCCAATCCATTTTGACTATCACCCAGCATATTCCGTGTGCACACGGAGGGCCACTCAAAAACAGATATCCAATCTGATCCAGAGCATGCCCAGAAGGATTCAGGCAGTGCTGAAAGCCAAAAGGTGTATTTACACAATACTAACAAAATAATGAAAATTAACATTTAGATTTTTAGGAGCAAAACAGTAACAATGCAGTTACATGACAAGAATCTGCAGAACTAAGCACATGCTAAATACTTGGAAGTCAAATTTATGTAGAAGATAACCAAGATTGTAGTCTCATGTTCAGAGCTGTAGTGATATGAATCCTGAAAGTCAAAAGATCAAAACATTGTTACCATTTTGCTTGTCAGTGTATGTTCTACCTAAATAGCTTGATTATTTTATCATTATTGGATCATAAGGGCGATAAAAAGCCTTGTTACCATTTTACTACTATTTCACTTAAACATGTGCCACGTATGAGGGAGTCTGAGACGGAGTGGAAGTTAGAGAAACTGAGGAGTCAGAGCTTTGGCTTACTGACTACACAGCCCTTGTCACAGCTCCCCCTTTCTTCCTCCCTGCCCACAGACTTCTTACCCAGGTCACAAATCATGCCTAAAAAAAACTCTCCTATAAAATCAATGGATCTCCTTCTCTTCACAGGCTTCCATGTCCATGTAGCTGCTGTAAAGCCTCTCGTTAATGCAGTTAAAAGCATCTGTGGCAAGATGATCACACCATACTCAGATACAGACAATAAAAATTAGAAATCTACATTTAGAAAATAGAAAGAGCAAAGAAGATTGTCAGTATTTGTTTTAAGGGGAAAAAATATATATATATCAATTCCTTTAAGCCATCCCTCGACCCATCCTATGTCTCAATCTTAATGTGCATGTTTGCCTCAAAACTTCTTGAGCAACATGTCCACCCTGAACGGCCCTCTTACTTTTTATCACCACACTACTAAAGCGGCCTTCACCAAAGATCTATTAACCAATGATTTGTCCACTGCTGCTACAAGCTGTTCTCGTTGACCTTTCCGCTGCCTTCAACAATGTTGCCTACTTTCTCCTGGCCCACACTTTGCTCATCACAGAACTGGCCGCCTTTTGAACCTCTGCAGACCTCACCAGCTGAGTATTTAGGTAAGAACGGGGCTGCGCCAGTTTTCTGGTGTACTTTGAGCCAAAAAGAATGTATGAATAGGTGAACTCCAAACTTTGGCGCGATAAGTGCCTTGTAATGTGCCAAAGATACTTTTTAATGCGCCAAAGATTTGGGGCGTTCTGGGGGCGGCGCTCCACATTCATAGAAGTAGAAACATTTATGATTCTTTGACGCCAAATCTAGGTGCAGAACAGTTCGAACAGCCAGACCAGGTAAAGGTGGTGCCTGAGCCAGACTTGTCGTATTGGCACTAGACTGCGCCTGTATGTATGAACTGCAGAAGAACAGAATCCTGACCAGCGGTATAGTGCCCAGTATGACCGGGAGCCCAGACCAAGTAAAGTGTGCTGAGCCTGAATTGTCGTTTCACTAGACTAGTCCCTGTATGTATGACCTGCAGAAGAACAGCCAGGGTAAGGTGGTGCCTGAGCCAGAATTGTCGTATTGGCACTAGACTGCACCTGTATGTATGAAGAACCAGCGGGTAAGACCAGCCAGTGACCAGTCTGTATTAACCTGAGAGAAAGCCTGACCGGAGGTTGTCGTATTGGCACTAGACTGTCCCTGTATGTATGACCTGCGGAAGAACAGGTTCATACATTCTGCCGCATTCTACACTGCCTTAAAGCTATTTAGAACTGGCCTTTCATTGCCAACGTTCATACATGTCGCCCTTCGTGTCTCCCACTCACCACCTCCTTGTCTCTCATTCTGTTTGGCTCTTTTCTTAACTATACTTTTGGCCTGGGACAACTCAGAATCTCATGGCTTTCAGAAGAACTTTTATGCCGACAACACTTCTCAAAAGTTTCAAAGTCTCTATCAACAAGATCCTCTCCAGACTTCTAAAGCTTGACATGGAGAAACAGAATTCATCATCTTTCCTTCTTCCCACTCAATTACTCCACCACCATAACTATCAATCACATTCATTGGCTCCTAATTATCCACAGTCTCACAAGATCACCGTTGCCCCAAGATGAACCTTTATTTCTGACCAGTCTTCCAAACCGCACTTGCGAGCCCTTAGGCTATGTCTACACTGCATCAGACAAAAAACGGCGCAAAAGCGGCCTTTTTTTCTTTGATGCAGGACCGCGGTTTTTGTCACGCTTTGTGACAAAAGCCGCGGTCGCTTCTCGTTTTCCTGACGTCCCCCATACAATTGTATTGTATGGGAAGACGGCAAGAAGACCAGAAGCGGCGGCGTATTATACAACATGTTGTATAATACGCCGCTGCCGAAACACGGGCAGAGAAAAAAGACAAGCTGTGTAGCCTGCAGCTAGTCTTTTCTATTGCCGTCTATGGGGCTGCACGAACTATCGTATCTGCGGCGCTTTTAAAAAACGAAGAGCGCCGGAGATACAATCGTTTTCTTATGCAGTGTGGATATAGCCTTATCCCCTCCTGCCAGTTTAACCTCAAATACATTATTAGTATCTGCTTTTTTCTATATCAAGTCAATAAAAAGACCAGTGAGAATGTCGCCATAATCTCTTATCTAGACTAATGCATCATCCTTTTCTGTGATGTCCAATTTAACACCCCCAAAGTAACAAAGCATGCCATAATACAGATACAAATTGTAGATTGTAAGCCTTCGCAGGCAGGACCTCTCCCCCTCTGTACCGGTTAGTCATTTATCATCACTATTGTACTTGTTTGCATATGCTATATATGTAATCCCCTTTGAATGTACAGTGCCCTGGAACAAATGGCGCTTTAAAATAAATAATAAAAATAGTGGGGTAATACAGAAATCAATAAGAACATACACCAGGGTTCCAGGCATCCTAAATCACATATGGGTATGTGCCAATAATAGGATTTATGGACATATTGATGCTATAGCCACTGTTGAATTACTAGTATTTTGCACTTTATATGTTTTTATATTTGTTATTATGTGACCTATTAGAGAAAAAAAAAAAAAGGAAGAAACAAAAGTGCTCCCTAGTGTAATTCAATTATGGATTAGAATAATAAGGTGTATACTCCAAATTAGAACCAGACACAGGACGGAGGTCCCCGTGGGGTCCGCTGCTCTGTCACCGCCAGTGATTCTCCAGGAAGATGCAGGGAGGGTACAAAGACAACAGTAGTACCGAGTACTGGATCAGTTCTCAGAGCATGGCATGACAAGTGCCAAGACTTAGCGGTGGATGATCGAGCTATGATCTCGTAACAGGTAGAAAAAGTTGGATTAGAACAACGCATTTCATGCTATAGAGAACTTAATCAGTTTCGAATGTCTCTGGACCCCCACAAGCTGGGTGGTAATGCCCATTTCAGGACAGGATTTAGATGGGCCACATCGCTTTATGGGCTGTTCCATGCCACCAGACATGCTTTGGCGGGCCACATGTTGTGCAAGTCTGCTTTAAATTAACTGAGAAACCAGACTAGACCATGTAAATTAAGTCGGATTCAAAACCAGAACTTCCCACCCAAAAAAAATAAAATTATAATCAAGCCCAAGACCCCTGAAATCTTATTTGAAACAAAAAAAAAAAAAACAAAAAAAAAAACAAAAACAACAAAACAAAAAAACATAGCCCTTTGTATATACTTATCTGTCCTTGATTCTGGCTGGACGTTGTCTAAGCTGCTAACCTGGGGTACAACAGATAAAAACCAGGAGCTTTGATATAGACATTTTCCCTGACAGCAACATGTAGAAGCCATTGTTAGCCAACTGCAAGAAAATCATAAATCACACCGTGAGTCGAAGCAATGGTTGAAGCTGCAACCAGGGCCCCTGTGTCTGAGGGGCCAATAAGTAACAGATCATGAGACTCTGCAATAGCTTTAACAATGACTGCAAGCCTTCTGTTACTTACGCCTTCCATCCACCATAGAGGGATCATGTTTGCAGCTGTCAGATGGAGTCTACTGAAGAAAATGTGTGAGGAATGGATTGCAGTGCATGGGACACCCCCAGGATTGCACCATGTAGCCTGTCACTGAATTTCCTTTTCTCCATAAGTTCACATAAGTCACTCAAGACTTTACTTAAAAAGCAACTCTGTGGGCAGTGACTGTAAAAATAAAGCATACATTTGAACCGTTTATCAGCTGGTGCCGCTCCACAAGAAGCGCCGCCCTAGGTACTGGACCTCCACAGGCTAGTATTAAATATGCTAGGTCTACCGGCGCAGGAGCTGCTTTCCTTTAGTAGCTCCTCACTACGGTTCATAAAATGGCATTCCTCTGAGAAATTGAAATATCTTAGTTTACTTTAAAGGGTTCATAAAAACGTATAGAAAGTGTACTACTATAGTATCAGTTTTTAATTTTGCCCTATACATTTTCTTCTACAGCCAATCTGCTCTTAGGTTCAATAAGACCTAAATGAATAACCAGCATATAAAGGGTATCAGCACAGTTTTAAAGGGGTTGTATCATTTCATTAAATGGTCTTCAGAATAAAGGGACAGTGAAAACAAGTAACTTTGCAATTAGATGTCATTAGCAAAGCTGTCTTGTATTCACCGTTTTCCTTATCTTCTGTTTACACTGATATCCAGTGCTGGTCGGATCCCTCCTCCTTGGATTTCACTAGCTGAGAGCTCATTTACATTCTGTCAGGCCCCCGGTCGCAGTATTCAAAGAGCTTGCATTCCTGCCTTTCACTCAAACTAAGGGACCGGCACATTTTCACTCTGCACAGCCAGAAGAAACAGAATAACACTGCAGGGCTTCTATAATCAGGAAACAGCACAATTGTGTGTCGATCCCTGCCTCTCTTGCATAGAAGGAAGATCTGTGCCGTTCATAGAAAGCTGGATTCATCTGTAACAAATCTCCAGCTGTGAGAGGAGAAGAGAGATCAGTGCTCAGTCTAGATTGAATGCAGCTTGTGGTATGTATACAGCTCTTACAAAATAAGTCTCAGAAGCCAGCATGAACAGTGAAGGGGGGATGATGTCACCCAGCTGGGAGAGGAAGAAACGCCCCTGCATTTCTAGAGTTGAGAAGCTGAGAGCAATATGAATCAGCCAAACTAAAGAAGCGATACATCCCCTTTAAGGACACAAAAGGGTTTTGCCACGAAGTAAAATTGACATGGGAAACTTGCAAACTAAATAATAAACATTTTCACCATTCATCATTGTTAAAAATTCTGCACCGTTTTTGTTTTAGCTGCTCCTTTAGTGATCCATGGTTTACTGCTCGTCTCCAGTGGATACGACCAGGGCTGAGAGCTCCTCAGTCCTTGTCAGACATCACCTCTCCTCTCAGGTAGCTACTGAGTGTTCAAACCCCAGGTACTGTCATTCTACTCCTGTCCTCTGTACTCCTTAGCAATTAGTCAAACAGTACAAATAAATAATAAAAAAAAAGAAACCTCAATCATGTTTGTTCATTGATAAAGAGAAAAAAAATCCACAGTTTTGGTTCCTGCAGGGATTTGAACCTAGCACCCTTGTGCTGTGAGCTAAAAACTTTACCTCTGAGCTACTCACAGCTTTATACATAAACAGACCTTTCTTTGACTAAAGAGAGGAAAGGCCTGGTTATTTCATCCTGCTGGGTCACATGATATGCAATTCAAACAAATCACACCTCCTTCTGAGCAGACAGAGCTGAAGAGCTGGATGCATGAGATGAGATTGTGGCAAAACCTCTTTAGGCTTTCTGAACCATGGTCCGTAGATTCACACATCAGGAAAATGACAGTTTAAATGGACAAAGATACTGTAGGTTTTACATATGGCAGTAACTCTATTAAGACTTTTCATAAATATTAAGAATTACTAATACTCCTAAAACCATCCAGCTATGTTTCAGTATTTTACATTATTTCTGTATAGAACTAAATATTTTCTGACCATCTGGATCTAGTCATGGCAGCAAGCCAACATTTTGCAATTTTTTCCCCTCAAAGTAAACGACAGATCTGTAACTGCCACGTTGCTAATGAAAAGCCAGGAGAAAGCGCGTATTATCTTTGAGTAGATTCACAGAAGCTGTAAAAGTATAGTTAACAGCCATATCCTTATACAGAATAGCAGAGGGCTAAAAGCTCCAAGTTACATTTAGTAGCACTTTCAGGATTTTTGATATGGAAATCTTTTGAAGCTATAATTACAAAGCCCTGTCAAAGGGATCCTACATTAATTAGGCATATGGCATCCAAAATCAGGATGCAGTTCTCTAAAGGATTTACTATAATATTTCATTGGATGTCATTAAGTTTTGCACTTTATTGTATTTATTATATTAGATATTCATATAAAAATGTAATTCCTAAGCTTCCCTCAGAGGTATAGTCATTTACTACAATATAAAAAAATGTGTTACTTGACCTAAGATGGCAATACAACAAATGCAGGGCGTGAGCAAGTGCCACATGGCTCTTATCCACAGCCGCTCACCTCTACGCTGCTCCATGCATCTTTCCTCTGCTCCTACATTGGCACTTATTGGCCAGTCTGATCCCTGCCACACGGCTCTTATCCACAGCCGCTCACCTCTACGCTGCTCCATGCATCTTCCTCTGCTCCTACATTGGGGACTTATTGGCTAGTCTGATCCCTGCCACATGGCTCTTTTCCACAGCAGCTCACCTCTACGCTGCTCCATGCATCTTTCCTCTGCTCCTACATTGGCACTTATTGGCGAGTCTATCCACTGCCACACGGCTCTTATCCACAGCCGCTCACCTCTACGCTGCTCCATGCATCTTTCCTCTGCTCCTACATTGGCACTTATTGGCTAGTCTGATCCCTGCCACATGGCTCTTATCCACAGCAGCTCACCTCTACGCTGCTCCATGCAGCTTTCTCCTGCTCCTACATTGGCACTTATTGGCTAGTCTGATCCCTGCCACATGGCACTTATCCACAGCCGCTCACCTCTACGCTGCTCCATGCATCTTTCCTCTGCTCCTACATTGGCACTTATTGGCTAGTCTGATCCCTGCCACATGGCACTTATCCACAGCCGCTCACCTCTACGCTGCTCCATGCATCTTTCCTCTGCTCCTACATTGGCCCTTATTGGCTAGTCTGATCCCTGCCACACGGCTCTTATCCACAGCCGCTCACCTCTACGCTGCTCCATGCAGCTTTCTCCTGCTCCTATATTGGCTAGTCTGATCCCTGCCACACGGCTCTTATCCACAGCCACTCCCCTCTACGCTGCTCCATGCAGCTTTCTCCTGCTCCTATATTGGCTAGTCTGATCCATACTATCTGGCGCGTGCAATGGTCCTCTTAGATTTAGGCTGAGCATGCACAGTATTTTTAATGCAGGTTTTATGCTTCAAAATATGTGTGAAATAAGAAAAATTTAAAAAACGCATCTAAAAGGGTTTCATGGTCTTAAATGGGAATAAGCACCATTCAGGAACACAATATGATTTTACAACACTTAGGATAGTTTGTGATGCAAAAATTATGTCCTATTGGTTAATCCGTGTCCATAAAACATGCTGAAATCTGTATGGTAGATATCGTATATTTTAAAAGAAAAAAAATAGACTGCGTGAATCTAGTTTCAACAGGACAACAAGCACTGCCAACCTGCTCCCTCTTCAATGGTAAGAAATGGTTATTTAAAGGGACAACTCCCCTACTTCTGGGCCCAATCTTTGATTGCACTTCACCGTGTTCCTAAGTATACTCTGTGTAAGGTTTCCCTCTGCCCGACCTGACCTTTCCCTTTATTTCTGTCCTCACCACAACTCCCCCAGACTTGCCCTGATGCCTGGCTGTGGTCACATGAACAATCAATGTGGCACCATTGGTGGGCAGCATTAAAAGTGACAGCATGGAGCGAGTTTCCAAGGTGAGAATTTTGTTTTCTCTATTTTACCACCTCTCCGACCTTCTAAGGGCATGTCACCACGGCAAGGGTTTGCGGCCGGCCACAAAACGAACACAACTGGCTTCTATGGAAAACCCATGCAGCAGTCGCCACTGCACGGGCTTTCCGCCTGAAACATTCTACATGCTCATTCTTAAGCATGTGAATGGGGAGTGCCGCATCCGCTCATCGCGAAGAAAAGCCCCCCACCCCGCGGCCGTGGGGACGGCACACAAATTGGACAAATACCGGTCATATAAACCGACCAGTATTTGTCCATTGCCGTGTAAACGGGCCCTATGAGTGGTTTTAATAAAATTTATACTCGCCACACAGTATAAAGTGTGAACACATCACAAAGGATGCGAACCCTATAACAATCCATGAATGGTTGAAAAACGTGTTATAAAAATATCATTATGGGATAGATTCTATAAATATCATGTTATACAACAGACTACGCCATCGTTATGGGCGTAACAGATACAAGTCCCAACAGCTGGAAGACAATTTACCAAGAAGAAAAAGTGGAGGTTACTTTGCAACAGAGTTATTCTAAAACTGCAACATAAGCTTAAATTAATAGGCTTGTAAATTTCCAATTACTATAATTGGAAAACAAAAATTACTGTGCGATTTTATAAAGGATCACATGTATAAAGAATAGGAAAAGGGGTTTTTAGGCAGAGCTGCACCACAGTTATTACACAGACCTATAGTTACATGCTTTCCAACAGCTATAATTGAAGAAACATTGGATGCTTTTATATAGGTACATATCCATTTTTATACAACAGCCAAAAAATGTGACAAAACTAAATGTGAAAAAAAGAAAAATTTTGATAAAAAAAAATACACCTATCCACAACATTAGAACAGTAAAGTAAACTTCATGGCAATGGCACCTCTCAAGGGCTAGAATATATTGGACAGCACGTTAAACAGTCATTTCTTGCAGTTGATAAAGGAAAACGTGGGCAAGCCTAAGGCTAGGTCCACACAGCAAACTGAAAAGGCTGTCCAAAATCACTTTGCTGGACCGCACCGCAAAAAACGGTGGTTGGATTTCGGCGTCCCAGCGGCCCAGTACATTGAGGCTGCGGGAATCCATCATCAGTCCCGCGGAATATACAAAATGTTCTGTATTCCACCGGTCAGTTTGTGGATTAGGAAAACTTCGGTAAAAGCTCGGTGCTGTGTAGACTACAGCACATATATTCTATTGAGGGCTACACTGCACTGGTTACGATTGCATTTTCAACGGATTAAAAAATACTGAATCCGCTGGGGGGGGGGGGGGGGAAACAAACAAAAAAAACAACCAAAATCCTGTGCTATGTAGACCTAGCATAAGGGATATGTTCACATGATGCATTTTAATGAGGGGAGACCACAATTAATTCCTCGTTAAAATCCTAGTGTGATCAGACGGCCATGGTTTGTGGTAATTAGTACCAACCAAAGGCGGCCCAAGAACAGAAAACTGATAGTAGGGTTACATGATCGCGGTCACCCAAGGCCTATTTACACGTAGGGTGAGAAAATCGGTGAGGTCCAATCCCACAGAAGAGCTACTGGAGCACAAAATGCTAAATCCTTTCATTTTAGCTTTCAGATAAAGGTGTCAGAAGACCGTGCACAGCAGCTCGCTGAGGCTTTAATAATGATGATCTTTATTTATATAGCGCCAACATATTCCGCAGCACTTTACAATTTAGAGGGTATAAGTACAGACAAGGAGAACAAACATTACACAGTAAAAAGCTACTTTCAGATGAGACAAGGTATGAGGGCCCTGCTCCCAAGAGCTTACAATCTATTAGGGTGTGTGAGTGAGACAAAGGGTGAGAAGTGCTCAGTTTACAATGGTCCAGCCATGTTTCATAAATATAGGGTAGTATACATAAAAAGTGGATGAACCTGTCACCGCACAACTATATACATATAAGTTCCTGTGAATGCCCAAGTCCAGGAAGTGATGAATGAATATGACAGAAATTAGGGTGTTAATGATTAGGGATCTTGGTAGGCCTGCATAAGAAAATTAGTTTTCAGAGTGCTCTTGAAGCTATGAAGGTTGTGAGTGTGCCTGATCACATGGGGTAACATGTTCCAGAGACCCGGAGCAGCACGTGCAAAATCTTGGAGACCGGGTGAGCATGGAGTGTTCGGATATTAGAGAGGAGTGTTAATCTTAGATCAGTAGCAGAGCGGAGAGAGCGGGTAGGATGGTAGACAGATATGAGGAGGAGATGTAGGGAGGAGCAGCGCTGTGGAGAGCTTTTTGGGTGAGAGTGATGAGTTTATGTTGTATTCTATACTGAATGGACAACCAGTGAAGTGACTGACACAGGGTAGAGGCATCAGCATAGCGGCTGGAGAGAGACAAGCCTGGCTGCTGCATTTAGGATAGATTGGAGAGGGGAGAGTTTACAGAGAGGGAGACCAATAAGCAGGGAGTTACAGTAGTCAAGGACGAGATAGAATAAGAGCAACAGTAAGCGTCTGGGTGGTTTCCACAGTGAGAAAACGGACGGATTCTGGAGATGTTCTGAGGTGCAGGTGACAGGAGCGGACAAGGGATTGGAATAGGAGAGTGAAGGACAGATCCGAGTTAGTATAACCCAAGACAGCGGGCCTGCTGCCTAGGAGTTATGGTGGTGCCACACACGGAGAGAGAAATAGAGGGTAGGGGTGGTTAGTAGATGGTGGGATGACTTGAAGTTCAGTTTTATTGAGGTTTAGTTTGAGATAGAGAGAGGACATGATGTCAGAGACAGCGGACAGACAGTCTACTGGTGTTTTGTAGCAGAACGGGAGTGATTTTACGGGAAGAGGTGTATAATTGGGTGTCATCAAGCGTAGAGATGGTACTGGAGCAAATCTGCTGATTGTTTTGTTCCAATGGTTCTGTGTAGATTGAGAAGTAGGACCTAGAACGGATCCTGAGGAACCCCAACTGTGAGAGGAAGGAGAGCAGGAGGTAGAACCTGAAAATGAGACACTGAAGGACGCGGTCAGAGAGGTAGGGATTGAGAAACCAAGAAGCGCGGGAGTCCTGGATGCCGATGGCATGAGGCATGCTGAGGAGAAGGTGGTGATCAACAGTGTCAAATGCTGCTGAGAGATCCAGTAGAGAAGCAACAATGAGTAGTTACCCTGAGATTGTGCTGCAGGAGAATATACATTTGAAAACTTTTGCTAGAGCAGTTTCTGTGGAGTATAAGGTCGAAAACCCGATTGCAGAGGGTTGAAGGAGAGAGTGTTGCAGAGAAATAGGGGTTAGGCGAGAGTAGACCAATCGTTCCAGGGAGTTTAGAGATGAAGGGCAGGTTAGAGTATGGTCGGTAGTTGGCAGAACAGGAAGGTCCAGGGTGCTGGGCTTTTTTAGTAAAAGGGGTATATAACAGCGGTTTAAAGGCTAGATGGAAAGATCCCAATGGAGAGAGAGAGGTTACAGATTGTAGTGAGGTGAGAGAGGGACAGCTGGAGAATGGATATGGTCAAGGTGGGGAGGGAATGGGGTCACTAGAGCAGGTGGTGGGGCCAGGCAGACAAGAGAATGTCTGGACACTTTTTCTGTCATGAGGGTCAAAGTGAGAGGCAGCAAGAGGATGTGAGATGAGGGACAGGATGGGTTTATTTGCGAATTGCTATGGTTGAGAAAGAATGCTTACGCTGACCACTGTCCACCTTCTGAAAGAAATGGCATCAGAAGGCAAGTCTGTGGAAGCAGTGTGATGCTCTGGGCATTTCTTTCCACTAATCTGGTGGATAATATTTACATTTCTCAGACCAGAAAGAAGGATCAGCATGCTATCCTCTCACTGCTCTATCACAGCTCAATGTTTAAAAAAATAAATCTATATATATATATATATATATTTTTTTTTTTTATTATCATTCTTACCGTTATACTCGAGTATAAGCGAGTTTTTCAGCACAAAAAAACTGTGCTGAAAGAAAATCCCCCCTCGGGGCTTATCTCGAGTCTCTGTCGCACTCCGGCGCTGCGATGGCCCGTGCGCCGACAGGGACGCTTCAGTTAATATCGGACTCCTCAGGGAGCGCATATAAAAATGATCGTGGAAGTACCGCTGACTGTGTCCCGGGCGTTGCGGTGGACAGGGCGCTGTCGGCTATCTCTTCTCTTGTATTGCGACTCCTCCGGGAGCGCATGAAGGAGAAGAGTTACACCACTGCGGAGCAGAGAGCGAGGCGCTACCGTGCTCCAGCCAGTGGAACTCAGGGCAGGCCGCAGACTCGCGAGCCGTCCGGCGTTTCCGGGCACAGGCAGCGTGTGTCATCACGGCTTGCGTGCGCAGCCTGATGACATCACCCGCCTGTGTTCCGAGAGACCCGGGACAGCGCTGCGGCCCGAGGGCCCCGGGTCAGCAAGTAGAGGCGGAGCGGCGAGGGAGACGGTGGCAGTCGGGAAAGAACCAGGTATGTGTTTTTTTTTTGTTTAAAACGTGCCTATGATGCCTGAGCCTTGCCTAGTAGGGCTATACCTGCCTAGTGCCTGCCTAGTAGGGCATATACCTGCCTATACCTACCTAGGGGGACTATACTGCCTTTAACCTAACTAGGGGGGACTGATTACCTGCTATAAACCTACCTAGGGGGACCTTTACCTGCATAACCTTCTAGGGGGGACCGTGTATACCTGCCTATAACCTACTAGGGGGACCTTATAATGCTATAACATACCTAGGGGGACCTAACCATGCCTATAACCTACCTAGTAGGGTCCTTTTATTACATGCATATAACCTACCTAGGGGGGACATATCTGCCTATAACCTGCCTAGGGGGGGACTATACTGGCCTATAACCTGCCTTAGGGGGACCTATACCTGCCTATACTTGCCTATGGGGGCAATTAACCTGACTATTAGCCTGCCAAAAAGGGGAATATAGCTTCCTATACCCGCCGTATAACTACCTATTCTGCTATTGCTATACCTGCCTATGGGGGACATTAAACTGCCTATGTAATTTTATTGGTATCTATTTTTATTTTTATAATTCACCAGTAGCCGCTGCGTTTTCCACCCTAGGCTTATACTCGAGTCAATAAGCTTTCCCGGTTTTTGTGGCAAAAGTAGGTGCCTTGGCTTATACTCGGGTCGGCTTATACTCGAGTACATACGGTATTTTTATTTTTTTTTAAAGAAAATTCAAAAAAACAGTTGCATATTAATTGTGAAAAAAATAAAAATAAAAAAATCGATGGTAGTGTCCCTTCAACTGGTCATAGTTATTTTGGCTATATATTAAAGGGATTTGTCACAGCTTGTAAATTCCATGTCTAAAGGTCAGTTCAATACGAGTCTGCCCCAGTGAACAGAGAGAAGGCCAGTGCTTGTGCAGTGCTTATTCATTTTAATGGGAATTTCAGATATAGTTCAGAACACTCAAGTGACTAAATTCAAAATTTCCATAGAAATTATGGGGAGCACTTTACGAGCACAGCCATTCCCCATTCTTTGAGGCCGTCTTGTAGTGAAATATGAGCTGGCCTCAGATGTAACCTATTGTAGGCAATGTGGTTCGTCAGGTCACATTGGTGTCTGTAATTTAACGACTTCAGTGCCAACTCTGGTGACAGACCTAGAGAGAACCTGCAGCTATTCCTTAAATGTTTGATACAAGTTACAATATGGGACTAAGCAGGTAGTTTCAATCCTATGGCTTATGGGTGTACATTAGGGTGCCCCTTAGGGTATGTCCACATGGCGTTTATCAATCCAAAAAATGAATTGAAGAACGCTGCCTAAACCGTATCCAAAGACGTACGCAAATTGTTCTGCGTGTTTGAATATGTTTTCAGTGCAGCAGAAATGTACCCTATAGTTTTAAATAGGGCGTCTGCTGCGTAAAACGGATCAAGAATCGACACGACAATTCTTTGAACGGATCCGAAAAAAGGAAGTGAAACACGTATTGGCGATCATACGTCTGAACGCCGATGCGACTTTTACTTTGAAAGCAATGTAAATCACACTGCACATTGTTAGATGCATATTTGGGTCCATTTTGGGTCCGAAACTCGTATTTAAACACGCGTCTAAAAAACGCCGATGTGAACATCCTCTTAGCACAGAGGTTCCCACACCCTGTCCTCAAGGCACACCACAGGTTCTTGTTTCTGGCTTTCCTTCGCATTGCACAGGTGAAGTCTTTATTGGCTGTGCTTTCTGGGGAGAGGAGATCTGGAAAAACATGACCTGTTGGTGGGCCTTGAGGACTGGAGTTGGGGAACACTGCCTTAGCACAAGGTGAAAAATTTAAAGTGGTAAATTCATATGTCTCAGATTGTTCCACTTTTGAGGAGAAGGTGTGTAAATTGATTTTGCAATTGGACAGCATTTACAGGTGACCCTTAGTGGAACTAATTTGAAATTATTGAAAATGCAAGTGCTACCTGTAAGAGTGTGTTCACACGGCTTATTTAGCCACACATTTCGCCGCATATTGCACTTTATACGCGCTGCAATTACGGTAATTCATAGCTATCACAGAGCTATGGCTTACGCAACGACTCCCTGTGCATACAATACGATCGCATTGCACGCGTGGGTAGGGGGGGTGAGTGGTGGGGAAGGGGTTGTTGAGAGAGAATGGACATGTCAATTGTTCGCACCGCTTATGCCGGCCGCCTTGTACTTGGGAATTACGCGCTGATCAGCGCATGGTTCCAAAACCAATGGAATGAGCCGTGTGTACATACTCTAAATGCTGTACATTTGTAAAACCAAATTTACACATATTCTCCTCTTCACAACAGGAACAACTTCAAGGGGTGAAACATTTGAATTAACCACTTTTATGTTTTCATCTTGTGCTAAGGGCCACCCTAATGTCAACCCCTTGGCCACCTCTAAATGTTAAAAAAAAAAATAATAATAATAATTGGGTAAATTCTGTTTAAATATTGGACATCATTAGGTGGTACAGCTTGAAGGGATGAGAACTGGAAATTTTAAACTTTCATTTTTAAGAGCCGTCCTAGTGAACATGTTACCCGGCAGCCCGCCGGCCCCATCGTATTCAGCGCAAGTAGATGATATGTCACTTATCTCCCCGCGCGTACAATACGATCCTATTGTATGAGAAGGGAGAGGTGGCATAATCCATAGTTCTCCATGAGAACTATGGATTACCGTAATTTCGGGCGCGCATTCATTGCTTTTTTACCCACGTACTAGAGCGCAAACAAGCGTCAAATGTGTTACGAAATTACCCCGTGTGAACATACCCTAACAGTGTAAATTTGCTGTGCCCACAAGGTAACAACACACAGCCATCAAGGTCTAAACCACTGGACAAAGTCGAGGTATGTACTTAGGGGACATTAAGAAAATTAATAAGAGAAAAAAAAAACACCCAATTTAAAAACAGGCCATTAATCATAGTGGCTTATTGCTTCTCAGCATGTGAAAAGAAAAATTGATGGCAATGTCCCCTTAAAGGCTGCAACATTCCAAGTCAGGTAAAGTATTGCAGCTTTCTAGGAGGAGAAGATGCGCTTTTGTTGGGGGCATGAAATAAGAAAGGGGGTATTTAAAGAAGGCTGTAAACAAATAATGACAAAGCTCTCCAAATGCAAGGTAACAAAGTTTTACAAGGTTGGCCTGATTTTATTGCTAGCAAAGAGATCACAAGTTGCTGGCTGAACTGACTTGGCTCTTGTCAGCTGGGTAACATAGTTTGAACATGCTAAACTATTTCCTGCCCACCATATAAAGTTATTTAACAGACTTCGATGCTGCCTTAACTCATATGGGAAGTTATTAAGTTTACAATGTGTTATCAGTCAGCAATGGTGAACGCTTCTATAAAGTCAAAGGGTTTAATACTCATGCTTTACTTCTCGCTAGATGTATAGACCTGTACTGACCATTACCATAAACAGACAAAATAATGCATGAAATGCAGGGAAAAAAAAAAAAAACATTCACACCTATTGGAATAACACAATTATGTGTTGATACACAACATGAATGTTAACCTGGACCAAGCTCACATCTGCCTTACAAATTTCATTCAGAGTCTCTGCCTCAGAACCAGATCTGGTTTACAACAGACACCAACAGCGCTCATCGGACTCCACTGGAGTCTGCCAAAAAAACGTCAGGATTGTAATTTCAAAATAAAAAAAAAATACCGCAGCATGCTGTGCTACTTTAATTTTTTTATGGAATCTGCGGTGTAAGCCCCAAACTGAACTTCTGACACAGATTGTAACCAGGCCTGATTGGAAAGCCAAACATTAAAGCCTGGCCCACTCCTGCGTTGGAGGTTCCGTTTGGGAATCACAGAAAAAACATAGCGCACCAAGCTGCACTATTTTTTCTGGTAAAGCTATAACCCAATGGGCCCATTTAAGTCAATGAGGTCCATCAGTCGCCGCTGGTCTCTGTTGCAAAATAGGGCTCTACCTCTACAATGGAGGTTCACAGAAGTGAACCCTCAAGATTCAGGTGCTGATAACTAGCCTAAAGCCCACACATATGGGAAAAAAAAGTTACAGGTTAGCCAGATTGATAGATTTGTCACGGCAGATAATCACTACCAAAAGGTTAACACTAAAATGACATGTGAAGCAGAGATCCATTTTCCTCTCTCTTTTTGACAGAGGTACTTTATAAGTGTGCTTAAAGGGGTGTTATCGTTTCATTAAATGGTCTTCAGGAATAGGGACAAGTGAAAAACAAGGCAACTTTGCAATTGGATGTCATTAGGCAAAGCTGCACTTGTTTTCACAGTGTGTCCCTTATCTTGTGTTTTTTATTACACTGCATTTCCAGTGTGGCTTCTAATCCCTCCTGATACATCTCCTTGCCAATTACACTAGATGAGAGATCATTTACATTCTGTACAGGCCCCTGGGTCGATCACGGAGCTGTTGTGTCATGATCAGAGTTAGGGGCCGTTGCATTTTTATGTTTTCCACACCTAGCAGAACAGAACGGCAGCAGATGTACAATAGACAAAACATGAATCTAGTTTTGACCACTGTGCCTATGGGCTATGTTCACACGGTGTATTTGCAGGGGCGTAATTACGCCCTGCAATTACGGCGGGTGGACGTGGGCGGGGGCGAGGGGAGGCTGGGGCGATGGTGGCGGGGGGACGCGCAACATCGCCGGCCCATAGACAAATCACTGAGCTAGCGGCGCGTATACGCCGCTAGAAAGTGTCAGTCAATTATCTCCGCACGGCGGGCTTCCCCGGGCGGGGGAGAGGAGAACGTAATCCATAGTTCTCTATAAGAACTGTGAATTACCCATATGAATGGCCGTTTACGGTCCTGTAATTGGCGCACTTCGGCGCGTAATACGGACCGAAATACGGCCCATTTAAGCCGTTACTGTACATGGACTAACTCTCATGCATACACTCAGATCTGTGCCGTTCTTAGAAAGCTGTAATACTTCTCCAGCTGTGAGAGATCAGTGCTTCAGATTAGATTGAATGCAGCCTGTGGTATGTATACAGCTCTTCATTAAATAAGTCTGCATAGAGAGAGACACAGATGATATGTGGACTCAGAGGGGAGGGGTGGTGGATGTTGTCATCCTGTGGGAGGGGAAAGAAACGCCCCTGCATTCACAGAGCTGGGAAGCTAAGAGAAGTGTGAATCAGCCGAAGTAAGGAAGCGATACATCCCCTTTAAATCAATGCCAAGCAAGCGCACCTCTGCCTATTGTTTTATGAACTGAAGTACAGGGCACAAATGGTTAAATAATATCACCACACAATTTTGGCATGGATTGTACAAAAAGACACAAATACACACAGGCCGACATGGCACTGAAGTACATAGCCTAAAAGACCATACTAAGAAAATAAAAATATCTGAACCACCAATACTAAAGTGCCTGTCGAGATGGTGAAAAAATATTTTTAAAAAAAATTGTAAAATGTCCATCAAACAACAGGCAACAATGAAGCATATATTCATTGCAATGCCTTGCAAATTTGGTTACTCAATTTTCAATGTTGGTGGAGAACACAATGTTAAAAAAAAGGAAAGGAAAAGGTTACCAGTAATCCAGTGTGTCGAAATAATTGGAATGGCAATTACAGTGAACACCTGAACCAATCCAGAAGGAAATAAGTACTGTATATACAGAATACAGCTGCAACAATATTACTTGTTTGGAATCCCTTATGAAAACATACTCATAACATTGTTACAGATAAATTTGCAATTTGTATTTTCTTTGAATTTCCTCTATTTTCCAATTCCAACTTTCTGGCATATTAAAATGTGTTGACTTCCTTAATGAGTCTATAAACTTATACAGCTGCAATAATGAACGGTTTAGTGAATAAAACAATACAACAGTCTACCATGGCCATGTATTCAGTCTTCGGAAGGTCTGAGCATGTTTAATGAGCAGATATAAGTATGGAATCAACTCTTTTCAAGAAACAGCTAATAGTCAAAATATGAAAGAAGTCTGAGCAGCAACATTTACATATGAACTTTCTTGCCTTCTATCCCAGAGCCACCTTCCGTAATGTAACAAACCTCACTTCACCATTTATATAATGTTTGCTATACAAACTTTTTTACTGCTGTACCCAATCCTACATGACTGTTCTTTTGTTTGTTAATTCTATAGTCACTTCCTTCTGCTTACAGTAGAGCGATAAGGCTGCGTCCAAATGGCAAAGGACAAATACTGGTTGGGTTCTGAATTAGAATCCAAACAGTATTTTACCCTCATTTTTATAAATGTTATGGATCCAATCATCCCATTGAATAGTTTAATAATCCACTGTTTTCCGAGTGGAATACTGCGGATTATTGAACCTATCCCAAGTTTTTTGCAAAACCATCAGTTTTGAAACCTGACCTCAAAATCCAAGCCATGTAGAATACAACTCGGATTTTCTATTAAAGGCTTAAGAGGATGGTTTTAGAGTCCGATTTTGCTAGGTTTTAAATCCGAAATCTGTGTCAAAATCCGACTGTAAAATCATTCGATGTAGACATAACCTAAGAAATGTTGATAAAGATACCGCTCACCTATTCCAGGCTACATTCACATATAGCTTCATGGTCCATGATGAGGCATCTGTCCCCGGCGTCCCGCTGGCAAGGCGGTAAACAGACAACAACTTCCAGATTTTTTTTTTTTCTAATTTACACCCCTGGAATCGGAAAGTTGTTAGCTAGAATATGTCAACATGGACAGCCCAACATGTATTCTGATTTATAGTGTTAAAACTCTTCATTAATGTACGTTTCACTGCTGCTCCCACAGGCACAGTCAACAGAATACAGGTTCTGTTTAGGTCAACTGTATACTCTCAATACAAAATGCTATCTTATAAGCCACTTGTGCATTAATGGTGCAAGAAAAAGCTAACAATGGGAGAGTTATTTCTCATAGCTGCTCTCCCTTACTGCCTAAACTGCAAAAAAAATAAAATATATCTCAATTCCACAAATCTTGTGTCACATAAACAGCGTAAAACCAAAGATTAAATAAAATGTTGAAGAGCAATCAATGACTTCTAGCCAGATTTATTTCTTCTTTTGAAGCCTTTAAAGGAATTCTTCCGTTTAGAAAAGCAAATTATGCTCTGAATAATACTTCTATCAAAGTTTCTGCCACTTTTATAATATACTATTGTTAAATTTTACATTAAACAGCTGTTTAATGACAGAAAGTAGTTCAGTGTGTATTAATAGACAGGAAACAGCTCAGTGTCAAGCTCAGGAGATCGGGTGACCAAAGTGGCTTTTTCTTCAGGGAAGCCATTGGTCCTGCCTCATTTCTTTCTACATGATGTAAGAAACAGGGGGTGTGAACTGAGAAAAACTGAGAAAGCATAGGATTCTGAGGCTTTTAGAGGACAAAAGGAAATGGCATTCAAAAAGGAAATACTGCTGCTTGGTTGCAGAAAAAAAGGCTACACCGTACACGAGATGCATAAACCAGCTCAGAACACAGGAGGTAAAGACAAAGGACCATTCAATGTTTTTCCCCTTTATGTTAATTAGGCAATGATTTTAGGTGCTCAGCAGTGTAATTTTTTTTTCTTTTACCTGCAGCTGAGTGTAGGATTTCTGACTGATGCAACAGCATTCTGTTGGGTCATGTGACCTGCATTCTGATTGGCTGTAAGAAACAGTGCTTTGATACTAACTGCAGGTCAGTGTCTCTATGCATGCCTACGAGACTGACTAAGCCTTCTATACTAAGCCTCCTATAGGAATACATAGAGAGATATACTTTCGGGTCATACAACCATTTGGTGCATTTCAGCTACTCAGAGTCCAGGTCATATGAGCCAGTTGTAGCACTGAGAAATCCTATATTCCACCAAAGGTAAGCAAAAATATTGGCCATACTGCACACCTAAAATCATTGTCTAATTAACTGAAGCGGGAGGGGGGGTGGCAGCAGTGTAGATCTTTAAACAAGCCATTTCAGATTTTTTTATGCTAACTAGAAAACCCCCCCTTAAACCACAAAAAGAAATCTTAAGAAGATGGATTTTGCAATTTTTTTTTTTATTCTGTTAACTGGAGGTTAAGTGGAGTTTTATTAGATATAATTCTGTCTGAAAGACAACCATTCATTTAGTAAAAAACTGTATAATTTCAAGGATACAACTTTGTAACCACTGCTATCTGTCTCTGGGTTCTTGTGGCGCCCACTGTTGACATGCTTCACAAAAAAAACATGTTAATAATCATATACAAGTAACACAACATTCCAACAAAATTTAAGATCAAAAGTCTCTGCTGTTTGAGAATCTATCTTCCGTAAAAGCCAGAGATGCAGCACAAAAATAGGACAATAAATGTGCCCTTTAAGAAGGCAAAGTGATACAGCAGCCCACACGTGTTCATTATCTTATTGTTGATCTAGCAGAATAAGCTCCCACACATCATCTGGTGTGTTGGACTGCACTCAAACCAATGACCTTATATGAAGTCAAATAATATTTTAGAGTGAAAAACCATAAAATTAAGGTGGACTTATAAGACAGCAGAAAGAACAATTGAGGAACCCAACAATTTCATTGTAAAGAAGACTTGAGTAGATATTCCCCACAATAATACAAAAAGCAATGAAGCACATTTATCAAAATAACTGCTTACAATCATTCCTTCATTACTTTCTTGGGATAAATATCTGTTCAGGTCATGCACACAAGGGCTTGTCCTATTACTTTAACCACTTACCAACAGAGAGTTCTGACCTCCGTGACAGAGCTGCATTTTTTTTAAATCTGACATGTCACTTTATGTGGGAATAACTTTTTGATACTTTCCCTTATCCATGTGATTCAGAGACTGTTTACTCATTGTGCTTTAAGTTAGTAAGTAGTTTTGGTCCATACAATCCTGGTTTATTTTTATAACAAATTGCAAAATATTTAGAAAAATTTGGTATTTTCAAAGTTCAATATTTGCCACGTGCAAGACAGATAGTTATTCCACACAAAATAGTTTGCAACTAGCATCTACCATGTCTACAGTAGGTTGGCATTTTTTCAGTGTCTTTTTTTCCCCAACATTAGGGGGCTTAGAAATACAGTAGTAATTTTTCAGATTTTCAAGAAAATTTGCAACAGATTTTTTTTAGTAACCAGTCCAGTTCTGATATGTTAGATAACCATCATAAATGACTAAGAAACTACACCCCTTAACTTATTCAAATCAGTATTTAAGAAGTTTATTAGCCCATTAGGTGTTTCACATAAATTAAACCAAAGTGAAGGAGAAATTTTAATACTTTTTGCAGATTTTCAATTTTTATCCATTATTCACTGGATCACGGTAGATGTGACCAGGGAAATGTAACTAAACATTGATTCCCCCCAATTCTGCCTTTTAGAGATAGCCTACATCTCTAAAAGGCAGAAAACTTCAGATCACTGATGCAATGAAGAGCAATACACAGCAGTACTGCCGAGTACTGCTCTCCATGGGAACTGTCAATCATTATGCTTGGCCAGGCATACTTCCGTCACAGATAGCCCAGAAGCCTTTGTTAGGCTTCTGGGATGTCAGGGAAGCGACCGATTGTGGCAGCTAAGGGGTTAATTACCCGTGGCCGCAGCATGGGGCCAGCTGTATATTACAGCTGGTGTCATGTTGTGATTGTGCAGGCCCTATTTGAGAGCCTGCATGATGTCCAGGACATGCCTGTATGTCCATTTGCGGGAAGTCACGCCCAATGTTGGGAAGGGGTTAAGAGCCCGTTAACATAGGGCATATACGCTGCAAATTTTCTGCAGTGGGTTTGTGTGTGGGAAATGTACAACATACGCTACTCACAAAAAGTTAGGGATATTTGACTATTGGTTGAAATTTCACAAAATAATTCTTGATTTTTTTTTTTAAATGCACTAAATGAGATCATCTCTTACTTTCAGAATGCACGTCCCAACTATTCAATGTTTCAGTACAACTTGCTGATCTCTAACAAGGAGCTCAGTGGCAAAGTGATCCCTGAATCACCCAATAAATTTAGGGGATCAATTTGAACAGTCCTCCTGCTGTTCACATTTTGACATCATGAGACCAAGACAACACCTTACAATTGACCAACAGTACCTCGCCATTATGAGGCTTCAAGCAGGATGCTCTCAGACAGAAGTGGCCACTGAGTGTCACACAGCGCATCAGCAGGTTGTGACAGAGAATGCAAGAGTCACAGAAAAGCAAAGAAGTGAACATTCTTTGGCTACATCACACACCGATGACCACTTCATTGTAAACAATGCACTACGGAACCGGATGATGAACGCCACACAACTCCCGGCAAGTTTAAGGGAGGTGACATTAAAGTGTCACGTCAGACCATTCATTTATTATATCAGCATGGTCTGCATGCTAGACCACCAGTAAGGGTACCTGACTGGTACCTGACCTGGCTGATACATAGCGCTCTTCTTGACATCTTCAGCATTGTTGGTGGCCATTTCTGCGCAGAGTGATTCGACTTTCAGCACTGAGGACCACTGGTCCCTCATCCAGCGTAGATGCTCCCGGGCCCATGCAAGGCAATGATGCCTGTGCCGGGTGGTGTGCTAGGTTGCCTAGCATGGGACTGCCGAAATAAAATTTAAAAAAATTGCAAAATAAAAATAGCTTTCCAGGAATATTAGTTTGAACAAAAATACTCTTTTGTTGATGGAGGTGTCCCTATAAACAAATTGCAGCCACAAACAATGCTAGTGCTCAATTAATATGCCCTAGCACAAAACTTACTTGCTTAGCACAAATGGGTCATAAAAGCAGGAAAACCAGTTTGAATCCCACTGCAGTCTAAAGGAAACAGAAAAGCAGGATTCTAATGGATAAAACAGTGCAAAAATTGGTCCACTGAGCAGTGGAAAAACTCTCCAAGCCAAGGCCAGCATTTAATTAAAGCAGCCCGAATCAATGAACCATTCCTGTCAGTTAAGCTGGTGCAGGTGGCATAAAGGTGTGGAGAATGTTTTCTTGGTACACCTTAGGTCTCATGGATGATTGGCTATGATGGCTTAGCTAAGCATTCTGGCTGATCATGCTAATTTCTTCATGGCATCTGTTTACCCCATGGCAGGACACATAACTGGACACAAGGGTCATATACAGTCATGGACAAAAGTTTTGAGAATGATACAAATGTTAATTTTTACTAAGTCTACTGCATCAGGTTTTATAATGGCAATTTGCATATACTCCAGAATGTTATAAAGAGTGATCAGCTTAACAGCAATTAATTGCAAAGTCAATAGTTGCCTAGAAATATACTTTTTCCCCCAAAACACATTTCCCCTTCATTGCAGGCCTGCCTTAAAAGGACCAGCTAACATCGTTTCAGTGATTGCTCCATTAACACAGGTGTGGGTGTTGATGAGGACAGGGCTGGAGATCAATCTGTCATGATTAAGTAAGAATCACACCACTGGACACTTTAAAGGAGGCTGGTGCTTGGCATAATTTTTTCTCTTCTGTTAACCATGGTTCTCTCTAAAGAAACACGTGCAGTCATCATTGCACTGCACAAAACTGGCCTAACAGGGAAGAGTATCGCAGCTTGAAAGATTGCACCTCAGTCAACAATCTATCGTATCATCAAGGAATTCAAGGAGAGAGGTTCCATTGTTGCCAAAAAGGCTCCAGGGCGCCCAAGAAAGACCAGCAAGTGCCAGGACCGTCTCTTAAAAGTGTTTCAGCTTCGGAATCGGGCTACCAACAGTGCAGATCTTGCTCAGGAATGGCAGCAGGCAGGTGTGAGTGCATCTGCAAGCACTGTGAGGCGGAGACTCATGGAGCAAGGCCTGGTGTCAAGGAGGACAGCAAAGAAGCCACTTCTCTCCAGAAAAAACATCAGGGACAGACTGATATTCTGCCAAAGGTACAGGGAGTGGACTGCTAAGGACTGGGTAAAGTCATTTTCTCAGTTGAATCCCCTTTCCGAATGTTTGGAACATCTGGAAAACAGCTTGTTCGGAGAGACAAGTGTGAGCGATACCACCAGTCTTGTCTCATGCCAACTGTAAAGCATCCAGAAACCATTCATGTGTGGGGTTGCATCTCAGCCAAGGGAATGGGCTCTCTAACAGTCTTGCCTAAAAAACACATCCATGAATAAAGAATGGTACCAGAATGTCCTCCAAGACGCAACTTCTCCCAACCGTCCAAGAGCAGTCTGGTGATCAACAATGCCTTTTCCAACATGATGGGGCACCTTGCCATAAAGCAAAGGTGATAACTAAATGGCTCAGGGAACAAAACAGAGATTTTGGGTCCATGGCCTGGAAACTCCCCAGATCTTAATCCCATTGAGAACTTGCGGTCAATCATCAAGAGACGGGTGGACAAACAAAAGCCAACAAATTGTGACAAAATGCAAGCATTGATGTGCAAGAATGGACTGCTATCAGTCAGGAGGGGGTCAAGTGGTTGATTGAGAGCATGCCAGGTAGTATTCCAGAAGTCCTGAAGAAGTTGGGTCACCTCTGCAAATATTGACTTGCTGCATTAACTCATTCTGTCAATAAAAGCTTTTGTTAATCATAATACGATTGCACTTGTATTTCTGTATGTGATAAAAACATCAGACAAACACACAAAAACCAGAGGGCAACAGATCATGTGAAAATATAATATTTGTGTCATTCTCAAAACTTTTGGCCATGACTGTAGTCATGGACTGAGCACAGGAACATAATAGTGCGTTTGCCTTGCTTCCCTGGCCTCCACAATCCCCACATATACAGTCATATGAAAAAGTTTGGGCACCCCTATTAATCTTAATCATTTTTAGTTCTAAATATTTGGGTATTGTTCCATGTAGACAGGACTGCTTCTCGTACTAGCCCCAAATTAGAAGGATATGCTCATCACAGAGATGCTCTATTGCCGTGTTTCTCAACTCCAGTCCTTAAGACCCACCAACAGGTCACGTTTTCAGGATTTCCTCAGTGTTGCACAGGTGATATCTTTATTGTCAGTGCATTCTGCACAGGTGATATCATATTGTCAGTGCATTCTGTGGGAGATCCTGAAAACATGACATGTTGGTGGGTATTGTGGACTGGAGTTGAGAAACACTGCTCTATTGGATTTACAGCCCATATGAAAAAGTTTGGGCACCCCTATTAACTTAATCTTTTTTAGTTCTAAATATTTGGGTTTTTTTGCAACAGCCATTTCAATTTGAATATCTAATAACTGATGGACCCAGTAAATATTTCCGATTGAAATGAGTTTATTGTAACAACACAATGTGAAATTTATGCATTAAACCAAATTTTGACAGGTGCAAAAATGTGGGTACCCTTATTTTAATGATTTGAATACTCATAACTATTTTACTGACTTTCTGAAGCACAACATTGGTTTTGTAACCTCACTGAGCTTTGAATTTCATAGCCAGGTGTATCCAATGATGAGAAAGGTATTTAAGGTGGCCAATTGCAAGTTGTTCTCCTATTTGAATTCTCTGTGAAGAGTAACAACTCTCAAATGATCTGAAAACAAAGATTGTTCAACATAGTTGCTCAGATACAAAAAGTTGTCTCAGAGATTTAACCTGTCCAGTTTCCACTGTGAGGAACATAGTAAAGGAAATGAGAAGACCACAGGACAGTTCTTGTTAAGCCCAGAAGTGCAGGCCAAGAAAAGTATCAGAAAGGCAGAGAAGAAGAATGGTGAGAACAGTCAAGGACAATCCACAGACCACCTCCAAAGAGCTGCAGCATCATCTTGCTGCAGATAGTGTCACTGTGCATTGGTCAACAATACAGCACACTTGCACAAGGATGAAGCTGTATGGGAGAGTGATGCGAAAGAAGCCGTTTCTGAAAGCACGCCACAAACAGAGTCGCCTGAGTATGCAAAAGCACATTTGGACAAGCCAGCTTCATTTTGGAAGAAGGTCCTGTGGACTGATGAAACAAAGATTGATGTTGTTTGGTCATACAAAAAGGCGTTATGCATGGCGTCCCAAAAACACAGCATTCAAGAAAAACACTTGCTACCCACTGTAAAATTTGGTGGAGGTTCCATCATGCTTTGGGGTTTGTGGCCAATGCCGGCATCGGAATCTTGTTAAAGTTGAGGGTCGCATGGATTTAACTCAGTATCAGCAGATTCTTCAGAATAATGTACAAGAATCAGTGATGAATTTGAAGTTACGCCGGGGATCGATATTTTCAGCAAGACAATGATCCCAAACACAGCTCCAAATCTACTCAGGCATTCATGCAGAGGAACAATTACAATGTTCTGGAATAGCCATCCCAGTCCCCAGACCTGAATATCATTGAACATCTGTGGATACTTTGAAGCGGGCTGTCCATGCTCGGCGACCATCAAACTTAACTGAACTTGAATTGTTTTGTAAAGAGGAATGGTCAAGAATACCTTCATCCAGGATCCAGGAACTGATTAAAGCTACAGGAAGCGACTAGAGGCTGTGTTATTTTTGCAAAAGGAGTATCTACTAAATATTAATGTCACTTTTCTGTTGGGGTGCCCATACTTTTGCACCGTCAAATTTTGGTTTAATGCATATTGCACATTTTGTGTTAAGTTCAATAAACCTCATTTCAATCCGGAATATTACTGTGGTCCATCAGTTATTAGATTATATCCAAATTGAAAAATGGCTGTTGCAAACACCCAAATATTTAGAACTAAAAATGATTAAGATTAATAGGGGTGCCCAAACTTTTTCATATGACTGTAAATCCAATAGAGCAGTGTTTCTCAACTCCAGTCCTCAAGACCCACCAACAGGTCATGTTTTCAGGATCTCCCACAGAATGCACTGACAATTATATCACCTGTGCAGAATGCACTGACAATAATGATATCACCTGTGCAACACTGAGGAAATCCTGAAAAGGTGACCTGTTGGTGGGTCTTAAGGACTGGAGTTGAGAAACACGGCAATAGAGCATATCTGTGATGTGCATATCCTTCTAATTTGGGGCTAGTACGCGAAGCAGTCCTGTCTACATGGAACAATATTCCTGCAGAATGATTTCACGTAGTGGAGCCTTTGCTAGGAAGAAGTGTTATATCCAACACACTACTAGTTTGGGACTCTAGTAAAGGTGCTATTTGGTGTACACCTTATTCATTAATGTCTAAAGAGAATTAATTCACTGCAGCAGTCCATCCTATGCTCAGCTTGCCATCACGAAGACTCTTCTAACAAAAGGAATCTTTCAAAGTGGACTAGTCTTAAGGCTTGCTCACATGGCACAGGTTTTCAGTCGGATTTACGGATTTGAAAGCCTTCTGTAAACTGACGGTAAACCTTATACATTAAGTTAAATAGAAACTGTACAGTGGGGACTGCACCGTCGGCGTTCCGAGACACTTAGAACATGTTCATTCTTCGATCCAGTTTTCGTGCAGAACATGAACAAATGGGTGCGAAGGGGGAGGGCTTGAATTCACAAACCGGACAGAAGCCGTGCCGTCACCCCCCACCCTTCCCCCCCCCCAAAAAAAAAAGGCCACATACCAGTCGGTATTTCCTGACTGGTATTTGGTCTCTGCCTTGTAAATGCACCCTTAGCATGGCTGCATACAAATATTTGAATTTAGTTTTCAACACAAAGATTGGTTTTACTTTATAAAAGAACCTAATCTTGTTTTTAGTTGTTGCAAACCAGATTAAGCTTTACATTCTTTTAAAGTCTACATAATTTTTTCACATACAGAATCCCAATTTTTAATCCACACGGTAAACCTCACATGACAACAAATTGGATGGTTTTATTCTTTTCTGTGTGGGTGTATCACTCTGCCTCTTTGTGGAAACACTAACATTTTGATAATACACAGATGAGTTTTAATCACTGAGACAGAGTCAAATGAGGACAAAGTAGGGACCAATGCAGAAAAAAAAAAAACCATGAGCTTGGATTTTTTTTTTCTGAATATTCCGATATAGGAGTACTTAGACATACAATAGAATAGAAGAGCCAGGGAACAACCCAACCACTGCTCTAATGTTAGTTGATAAACATTAAAAACTTATACATAGAAACTTGGTATACATGCTGAGCCTAAACGAATACATGCGAGTACTCAAGCATTGCTGACCTATCAACCATATATCTATATAAAACTCCCTACAAAATGAACAACAGATGTACAGTCTGGAATGGTGGTCTCCAACATTTACTTGTTTCCATAAAATAGTATTTATAACATACATTGTTAACCTTACATACGGAAAGACTTTGTTAAAACAGCAGACCACACAGCAATGCTTAAAGCATCAAATAAATGAATTTATAAATAAAATAAAGACAAACTCAGATCACGTTGACAGCAGACAAGGCAGGGTGGAGAAATCATTGATGCTTTTTTGCATTCCTTGATTGGATTAAAAGATACAAGAAAAACAGCATAAAGTTTGCAGTGTATGCGCACATGGCCTCACTCCGGAAAGAAACAAAATAATTCTCTTTGAACATTCCCTCCTTCTCAGCCACAGTGTGGGAATCAATGTGTGATCGGCCATGGGTCAATGCTCAGCCCATGTCATCCTCGGTCATTCACCACAATATCCAGTGGGGAAACGTTTTCCCACCTTCAAAGAATGGAGAGGTCTGTAATTTTTAACATAGGTACACTTCAACTGTGAGACAAACTTAAAAAAAAAAAATCATTTATGATTTTTAAATTATACTATCGCATGAAATAAATATTACAATAGAAAAACAGTACTTAATATTTGGTACAGAAACCTTTGTTTACAGAGGTCAAACGTTTCCTGTAGTTTTTAACCAAGTTTAAACACAATACAGCAGGGATTTTGTCCCACTCCTTCATACAGATCTTCTCCAGATATTTCAGGTTTCAGGGCAGTCACTGGGCTACAATGAGTTCCAGCCTCCTCCAAAGATTTTTGATTGGGGTCAGTTCTGGAGACTGGCTAGGCCACTCCAGGACCGTGAAATGGATCTTAAGGAGTCACTCCTTCGTTGCCCTGGCTGCGTGTTTCGTATCATTGTCCTGCTCGAAGACCCAGCCATGACACATCGTCAATGCTCTTGCTGAGGGAAGGAGGTTGTTGGCCAAAATCTCGCAATATATGGCCCATCAATCCCTCTTTCAATACAGAGCAGTCGTCCTTAACCTTCTGCAGAAAAGAACTCCCAAAGTATGAGGTTTTAACCCCCATGCTTCACGGTTGGGATGGTGTTTTTCAGGTCGTACTCATCCTTCTTCACTCAAACACAGCAAGTGGGATTAACACCAAAAAGTTCTACTTTGGTCTCACCTGACCTTCTCTTAGGCTCTACTGGATCATCCAGATGGTCATCGGTGCACTGTAAACGGGGCTGGACATGTGCTGGCATGAGCAGGAGGAAGTTGCGAGCCCAGCAGATTTTTTAATCTATGATGGCGTAGTGTGTTACAAACGGTAATCTTTGAGACTGTGGTCCCAGCTCTTTTCAGGTCAGTGACCAGATCCTCCCATGCAGTTTTGGGCTAATTCCTGACTTTTCACAGAATCATCCCTACCCCACGAGGCGAGATCTTGCCCGGAGCACCAGACCAAGGAAGACTGACAGTCTTAATGTATTTTCTTATAATTGCACAGTTGTTGCTTTCTCACCAAGCTGCTTGCCTATTTCCTGTAGTCCATCCCAGCCTTGTGCAGGTCTATAATTTTCTTTCTGGTGTTCTTACACAGCTCTTTGGTCTTGACCATGGCGGAGAGGTTGGAGTGTGATTGAGTGTGTGAACAGGTGTCGAGTTCAAACAGGTACAATTAATACAAGTAATGAGTGGAGAGGAGGAGGGCTTCTTAGGGCGATTTCACACGGAGCGTTTTTGGTGCATTAATATACAACATTAATTGCTGTGCCTTTCTGTATTAATAAAAAAAAAAAAAGTAAAAAAAAAAAAACACACATAAAAACGCTCCGTGTGAAAGCCCTCTTAAAGGTGTTTTCTCGCAATAAAGAACATATATCAAATAATGGGGACAGTCAAAAAAAGCACTTTTGAAATTGGTTTGCTTTACCCAAGTCACTTAATATAGCAGATATAAGCTAATCTGTGCATCTATAGCTATTTCTGCAACAGCTGGATGAGACACGCCCCTATTTGTGATTGGCTGAGAGACATTTCATCCAGCCTGTTTGGACTCTGCCGCCCCGCCCCCCCACCCCACCCTCGAACGGGAAATGCACCCTGTGCTGTGATTGGCTTCCTGCACTCCGTGCTTACTCCCCTCTGAGCTGGTGAAACCAAGGGCCACATGTATGAAAACGATCTAGGTCTAAAACTCACTTTGTTGCCCATAGCCACTAGAGTGCCCCTCTCATTGGTGCTCTGGAAAAATGAAAAGGGCACTCTGATTGGTTGCTATGGGCAACAAAGTGAGTTCTAGACCTAGACAGTTTTCATACATGTGGCCCTAAGTGCCTCAGCTTCTCTAGGCTCCTATCTTATCTCTATGTAAAGGATCTGAGCAATTACTGAGTCTCAAGCAGTTAAATTCACTCTCCCCTCATATAACAGCCTTATACACTGCTCTCCCCTTATATGCCCTCCCCTTATGCAGTCTGTTCCCATCACCCATATAACAGACTTATACAGTTTGCACTACCTCCTGCCTGATAACAGAGGGGTAGGAGAGGGGTGGGCAGCATGCATTTCTCACATTTGTGTCATCAGTTCAGACTGTATGTATGACTGCTTTCAGCAATGAAGATGTTCTGGAGCTGACAGCTCTGCAGACATGTGAAGCATGCAGGAAGCTGCAGAGCTGTCATCTCCAGACATCCTTTCCCTTCCACTGCACACACAGAATGATGTTATCACAGCTCTTTAGTGAGGGGAGACAAGCCTCTTGGGAGGAGATGCCGCCTAGTGAGAGAAGAGACTTGCCCCTGGATTTGAAACTGAAACAGATAGAAGCAGCTCAAGTGTACGAAAGAGAGTATTGATAAAACCCCTTCAAAGACAAACTAATAGGTCTGAGAGAGCCAGAATTCTTGCTGGTTGGTAGGTGATCAAATACTTATTTCATGCAATCAAATGCAATATTTTTTTTAGATTCTGTCTCTCACAGTTGAAGTGTACCTACAATGCAAATTCCAGACCTCTCCATTCTTTATAGGTGAGAAAACTCGCAAAATCGGCAGTATCCCAAATACATATTCTCCCCAATGAACATGCGGCTCAAAGCGGAAACAGTACAGAAAGGTCAAAGTACTTAAAAAACGAAGTCAAAGAGTGGCCCCAAATGGCCAGCAGCCAACTTTCCTCATGGTTTTACCAAAATTCATAGAAGAAAGGTTAAAGGGTATCCCCATGACATTGATTTAAACATGTAGGCATAGTTAAATAATAACCAAATATATTGTTCTGATTTTCCTTCCTTTCAGAACTATAGCAGTTCTGATCTCCTGCTTCTTTACACAAGATTTTAAAGTGGTTGTCTCACCACGCTTTTTCACTGAGCCAAAAGCAGATTCCGATATCCTCTCTCTTTCTGGTCAGGCTGTGGGTGGTTCCATAGCAGTGATTAGCAAATCAGCTCGGCATTCACAGAACTTCTAATAGCTCTGACATGAAAGCAGGAGATGTTATTTATAAGTGCAGAAAGCTACAGAGCTCAAAGTAAATAAACCAGAGGAGACTAATTACTTGTTTGAGATAACATACTGTTTTCAAGTTGCCGACAGCCCGACCTGTGGTGATGTCACTCCCGGCTATCAGACAATACAAAGCAGAGAGAGATGGGGAGAGCGAGTCGTTGACCTAGAGAAACCTGTGTGCACTCACAGGTGACAAATTATTTCTTATCTCCAAACAACAAAGGCAAAAAAAATAAAAGCAGTATATTTGAAAAAAACTCTTCAATTACCGGTCCATACGTGTTAAAACCTCCCCTTTAAGGCCTGGATGGTGATGCCACTCCCAGCTGTGGCTTATTAGCAGCAAAGCCTTCTGCCCTGTTTGTTGAGTGTCTGTGATTACTAAGCAGAGAAGAGACTGACAGTAGCTGCCTGAGAGGAGAGGTGATGTCTGAGCATGTGCATGCAGGACTGAGGAGCTGTCGTCACTGGATGTATCCCATCGAGACGAGCTGTACACTATGGATGACTAAAGGAGCAGCTAAAACAAACATGGTACAGAATTTTCAATAATGATGAATGGCGAAAATGTTTATTATTTAATTTGCAAGCTTCCCACGTCAATTTTACTTCTTGGCACAACCCCTTTAACTTAAAATAAGATGCAGATTCCCAGAAGAATATTTGTTGATTTTGGTGTAAAACGGGCACAAATCGTTACATAAGATTTGTTTCACCAGAGTGGTACACCCACAAAACAATTTCAGGTACCATTTTGTTCTGATTTTTCGAGGGCCCGTCCACACTACTTTTTGTTCATGTTTCGCATAGATGGCAGGAAAAGATTCCAGAGTATACCATAAACAAAGGCAATGATAGATATCACCTATTGGCTATAATGGTGTCTGCTTAACGTACACATTTCACGCGTTTCATGTCATGTATGTTCAACAGATGCTCTTACAGTCTGTGGATGATGGATGCCACTGTTGGGCATCCGTTTAACGCATACATCTCCAACAGGCATTTAACATATACATCACAAAAAGCTCATGACATATGTTTAACAGATACCAGTTTCAGATCATACAATAGTATCCATCACTAACAGACATCCATGTTTAACCCCTTTCCACCGCAGCCCACTTTCGTTTTTCCCTCTTCGCCTTCCCAGAACTGTACTTTATTTTCCACCTACATAGACATATGAGGGCTTTTATTTTGTGGGATAAGATGTACTTTCTAATGGTGTAATTCACCGTACCATAGAATATACTGGTAAACAAACAAAAAAAATTCAAGGGGGGCAAAATGTGAAAAAAAAAAAAACGTACTTGCGCTATGTTTGCGGGTGGTTTTTTTCCCCCACATTTTGTATGTATATACATACATATGTATATACATACACCTACAAAATGTGAAAAAAAATACAAAATGTGAAAAAAAAAAAAAATACCTGCAAACATAGCGCCAGTAAGTTTTTTTCCCACATTTTGCCCCACTTTTAATTTGTAGAGGTTGCTATGTATTCTATGGTACGGCGAATGAAACTATTAGAAAGTACATCTTGTTCCGCAAAATAAAAGCCCTCATATGTCTATGTAGATGAAAAGAAGTTACATATACACACACATATCTCCTGTAAATGAGCTAGTTATCTGTCCACTTTGGTCCAGGGAACATCAATCACAACAACCATGCCACCGCCAGACCCAAAACTATAGCCCTTAAAATAATTTTTCCAGGAACTTGCACATAAAAACATTGACACCTTAAAGGGGACCTGTGGCCATTCCCAACAGGTCCATTTCTCTAAATACTTGTCTTCCTCATGAAACAGCAATCATGGTGCATCTATATTTTGATCTATGTTGTACAGTTCCTCTATAATTAATCTTAGAAAATAATTCATTACTAATCTGTTAGCTGGGTGTTACCAATTTGGGGGCAGAAGAGGTGTCCCTGCCTGGTCTGACATTGTCCAATCAGTGCTGGTTGAGTAAGTGTGTCCAGAGACACACCCCTTTGAAGACTGGAATGATAACGCCCATCTGACAAATTCAGTCATACATTTCTAGAAGGAATAACAGCGGAACAGCACAACACAGTTATTAGAGAAGATGCTCTAGAATTGTTATTTCATGGGGGAACGTAAGGATTTCAAAAAACAGTCATCTGATGACATCATTTGCATATTTACAGTCTCTAGACACTGTAGAAGTACAAGCACTACCACGTCCTTTAATTTGCTATATGCACATCAATGTATATAGATTGTGTGTATTATGCATATCTATATGACAAAGTCCTGTATAGAGATAAATAAAGTAAGCTACAAAAAATATGCACAAACAAAAAGTTAAAACATAAATAGTACCAAGCTGCAGAATGAAACAGATTTCAAAAGACTAATATATTAATATTTATAAAGAGGCATATCAAACCATCATTAAGAAAACACAAGTCCAGCCCCAGTCTGTGCCATAAAATAGCAGGTCTGTCATTTATAATAAGTGTCAGGCAAATACCCATCCTGTGGGCATTCATTCCTGTAGGTGGCAAGTCACTGGTTATATACATTATCTACTGCTACATCTTTACCCCTTTTAGATGTCCTTTAGTATCAAAGACTAAGGCTATGTCTACACAGCACAGTAATATCATCAGATTTTTGGTGGATTCAGTATTTAGAATCTGCCAAAAATCTGACTGTACACAGTGCTGTATAGGCAGCAATAAAAAAAAAAAAATCTGTGCTGTAGTCTACACAGCATGGATTTTTTCTCCGATCGGTTTTAAAATCCGGCAGATTTTAAAACATGTTCGATATTCTGCCCTGATTTGCTGTACATTGAATATATGGGGTCGACAGCAAATCAGAAAACCAACTGCATTTTTGCACAAATCGGCAACAAAAACTGCGGTCCAGCAATGTTAAAATGCTGTCAGAATATTGGGCGGCATTTCAACATTTACTGTGTAGACATAGCCTAATGCCCAAAATAGGTGTACATTCGTGAATGTTTGGGTTCTGCATTCAAATTTAGAGGAAATCGGCAACGTGTTCTTTAACAATATTAATTACCAAATTATACAATAAAAAAGTTGACAGATCAAAGGCAATTGCAGAGTTCTTATCATATAATCAATTGCTTGTTTCTATCACTAGAACTATAGTACATAGTGGAAGACAGCGCAAATGTAATAGTCACAGGTCCACCGTTCCATTTTTGGTAAACACTACTAGGAATCACCTGTGCAGCTCAGGACTAGAGCACAGTATAGCATTAACCTTATATAATACATTACTTTGCTAGCAATGTTTATGGGACTTCAGCTAGCTGATACCAGCACACTGATGAGCCATACCAGCAAAACCACCCGCATAATACATTATGTGCTCCATAGTAGTATGCAGTAAACTTTTTCAGCAACTTTTGCTACAGTAGCTCTTCCTTGGGATCAAACCTGATAAACTAGCCTTTGCTCCCCGTGTTAAGACTCTTGCTGGGTCAGTGGTTGTCTTTTCTTGGACCACTTTTTTTAAAATACTAACCATTGCATAATAGCAACACCCTACAAAACCTGCTTCTCTTGGAAATACTCAGAGCCAGTCGTGCAGCCATCACAATCTGGTCCGTTTCCATGTCACTTAGATCTATATGTTGGTCCATTTTTCACATCAACTTTAAGAAGTGACTCCACGCGCCTTATATATCCCACAACTGAACAGGTACCACAGTTACATGATAACCAATGTATCCTCTGTTTTATTGTTACGGAAGATGAAAGAATATATTTCTAGCTACATCACAAAATGCAGTAGATCTGCTTTTCTATGGATGCCTAAAAGTAGCACACATGTATCATAAAGAATAAAACTAAAGAGAGACAGTAAAACTACACACAAGAGTCTGTCAACGAGCAACAAGAAAGTATTCCAAGACGCGAGGAGTGTAGATATCCGGTGATATATGTTTGGAAAAGTGACAGCAGTGATTCAGAATGCTGTGCCTTCATTTCTCCAATGTGCCCCCTGGATCCAGACATTTGCACTGTCTTTCCAGATAGCTGGAGGCTTCAGATTCTTTGGGTTTTTTTTTTTTTTGGTTTTTTTTTTTATAGGAGGAGCTTTGCCTTCACCTGAGTGACATCTGGAAAAAATTTGTGCCAAAGCAAGTACGTGTTTGCACAAAAATTTTTCCTTCTTTCTCCACCTCTTCCCTGTGTCTGCCTTTAGGCCATACATTTCTTCTGCTTTTTCTTTTTATTTTTCCCAAAAAAATCCCCCCAAAAAGGTTAATTGCAAACAAATTGCCCGGGGGAAAAGGGTCAAAAATGTCACCCTTTCCCCCCAATTTTTTGGGCCGTGGGAATTATCATTTGCAAAAATTTCCCAAAGACAAACCCTTGCAAAAAACCCTTTTCCCTCCCCAGTTTTTAAGGGAAAGGGAAACCCACACGTCCCCCAAAAACAAATGTCTGCCCCCATAAAAACCCCTGGGTACAAAAAGGCCCGACCCAACTGTCCCAGCCCCCCCACATAAAAAACCCTTTTAAAACCCCTTTTTCCTCCACTGGTACCCATGAATGCCCCACCATGTAATCCCCCAAACCAAAGAAAATAAAACCCCATTTACACTGGGTTCCCCCATGGAAAGACCACCCTTTTTGGCCACCCCCCAAATCCCAACTTTTCTGCCCAAACATAAACCTCATTTAAAATAAAAAGACCTTTCATATGGGCCAAAACTACCCCATCCCAAACACCCTCCCTGCATCTACACTCAGTATAAAGGGGAAAACCCAACCATTTTGCCATCACAAATGAAAACGTCTCCCTTTCCCAATTTTCAATGGAAAAATCACCATATAGCCCCCAAAAAATTCAATGTCTAACCTGCATTTCCCTTAAAAAATCATGGAAGACCCACCATTTTAGCCCCACAAATTTTGAAAACGTCTACCTCACTCCCACTCAGTAAAAGGGAAAACCCAAACCATATAGCCACCCCCCAAATTTAAAACCGTTTGCCCCCTTTTAAAAACTCAGTACTAGGGGAAAAGACCCCCAAAGCCACCCAAAAAAAAGCAGCATCTGCCCCAAAACCAACACCAATACAAGGAAAAACCCCCCTTTTAGCCACCAAAAAACTAATGCCCTAGCCCCAAATTTGCTTTCTAGAAAATTAAAGACCCCCAAATTGAAACCCCCCCAACGATAGCCCAATGCTGGATACGGGTTACTTGTGATCAAACCAATGCAATGTTCCCCCCCAAGTTTTCCCATAGACAAAAATTTCCCTTTCCCTTTTACCCCCAAAATGGGCACTGAAATCTATGGCAACAAAACAGATAAAATATTTTAGGTTGTTCTGAATATTTGTCCAGATTTTAAAGTTTTCTTTGATCACCAACACCTTCTGAATGACCATGTAGAATGCCGCCCCCACTTTACCCCGTCGCGGGCATCAAAAAAATGACGCTTTTTAAAACCTTTTGCTTACCCGGGTTTTTATAATCAGAAATCCTGATGCCTACGGCAGCTTTCCTTGTGCCACCCCTTCATTGCTGCGCTAAACTTCCTTACTGAAGTCATCCAACACTTAAATCCCAGCCCGGGGGAGGTGTTTTTGTGAGAACGGGAGATTTGGCAGGGAGGGCAAATAATTTATCCCCAAAACCCGATGGGAAAAGGGACAAAGACTGCAGAAAGAAACGGGATCAAGGAAAGCCTTCCCGGTTTCTAGGGTATATGGGGGGGAGCTTTTCCCCTCCCTTCCCCCATCTCCCCCCCACCACAAACCCTTTTTTGTAAAAGTTTCGGGTCCCCTTTAAAGGGGGGGCAAACACCCTAGTCCATTTTCCCCTTTTACAGATCGGGGGGTTTTCCTCCGCCTGTTTCCCAATAAAGGTTTGGGGAAACAAGCCCCTTTCAAACCTGGCAAAAGGAATGAAAAGTGGGTTGGGGGGCTGTCCTTTACTCCCCCCCCAGGGCAAAGGGCACCAAACCCCCCCCAGTCTTTTGGGGCCCCCCATGCCAGGTGCCCCGTGCCCCAAAGCTGAGGAACCCGCGGATCTCCAAAGAAAGCGGACTCGGGAAACTTTTTTTTGCAGTTTGGGGGTCCCTCCACCGGGGAAAAAAACCCGGCCCCGCAGGTGGGACGGGGGCGGGCACCTTTGGGGACAAATGGGGGGCCCAGGGGGAAGGCGGGGGCCACCCTGTTACCTTATGTAGCGCTGAAATGGGGGGGGTTGGACAGCAGGTCGCTCGACGTGCGCAGCTACTCCAGTACTCCCTGCCCGCATGAGCCCTATGAGAGGCAATGAGGGGCCTCCCTGCTCGAGGAGCGACCTCCACACCAGGGGGCCCCCCCCCAACCGGGAGCTGAAATTTGGGCCGGGGGGCTGAGCTCAGCCCGCGCTGTTGCCCGACCCAGGCCCCGCCCAGTCACGGCTCTGGACTGGGATGTGGCCCGGAGGGGGTTTTAAAGAGTTTTCGCCCGTGAAAAGGGGGAAACCCAAGAGAGGAGTGAGGAAAATTTTAAACCCGGAGGGGGTTTAAAGAAGGGGCACTTTGAGGAAACCCTTGAGAGGATGGGGGGAGACTAAGCCAAAAGGGGGAGGGTTTAAAGAGTGCTCTTGTGAGGGGAACCAAAAATTTAAAAGGGGGATAATTTCAGCCAGGAAGGGGGGGTTAAATGGAAAAATGCCTGTGAGGGGGAAACCAATTTTAAAAGGGGAGGGGATAAAAGCCAGGAGAGGGTTTTAAAAGACTTGGCCACTGTGAGGGATTAAACCAAATTTTAAGAGGCGTGGGGAGTTTTTTCCCCGGGCCCGGAAAAAGGGGTTTAAAGAGGGGTTGGGGGGTTTTAGGAGAACCAGTTGAGGGTTTTTTGTGAGGGGGGCCCACAAACCCGAGAGGGTTTAAAGAGTGCCCCAGTGAGGGGAAAAAAATTTGGGGGAGAGTATGGCCAGGAGGAGGGGTTTAAAGAGTTCACTGTGAGGGGGGACCCGTAAGAGGTTTTGAGGAGACTACAGCCAGGGGGGGGTTTAAATTTAATGCCTTGAGGGGTAACCCGTGAGAAAGGGGTGAGGAGAATGAAAACCCGGAGAGGGTTAATAAATGCGCTTTGAGGGGAAAAAAATTGAGGAGATGGCCCCGGAAAGGGGGGTTTTGAGTGCCTTTAAAGGGGGAAAAAGGTTGAGGGGGTTTGGCCAGGAAGGGGGGGATTAATTTATTCCAATGTGAGGGGTAACCAAAGGGGGAAGTGGTGTGAAAAAGGGCTACCCGCCCCGGGGGGGGTTTAATGAGTGCGCTTGGGGGGGACCCGTGAGCGGAGACTAAGCCTGGGGGGGGGGTTTAAAGAGTGCGCTTGTGAGGGGAAATAGTGAGAGGAGGAAATAAAAGCCAGGAGAGGGGTTTTTGAGGTTTTTGCTGTGAGGGTTCCATTTTGAAGGGGATCCAGCCCCGGGGGGGGTTTTTTGAGTGCCCCTGTGAGGGAACCCCGTGAGAAAGGGGTGAGGAGACACAGCCCGGAGGGGGTTTTAAAGAGTGTGCTTGGAGGGGAAAAACCCGTGGGGAGGTGTTTTGGGGACCCACAGCCCGGAGGGGGGTTTAAAGAGTGGCTGTGGGGGAACCCGTAAAAGGTTGAGGAGACCCCAGCCCGGGGGGGGGTTAAAAGAAGGGGCGCTTTTTTTGAGGGGAACCATTTCAGTCATGGCCAAAAGTTTTTAGAATGAAACAAATGTTAAATTTTTTTCAAAAATTTTACCGCAAACAGGTTTTATAATGGCAAAATTTGCTTTTAATCCGAATGTTATAAAGAGGGGTCCGTTAACAGCAAAAATTGCCCAAAGTTTTAAAAGTTTTCCCCAGAAAATTAACTTTTCCCCCAAAAAAAATTTAAAATTTTATTGCAGGCCTGCCTTAAAAGGGGCCCCCGCTAACATTGTTTTTTTTTATTATCATTTTTTGGAGCGCCCTTGATTCCAGGGCGCTGTACATTTCCAAAAAGGGGGGGTTTCCCTTAATAACATTGGTCAAACAAAATTTCAAAAGGGCAATAAGTGTTTTAAAAAAACTGTACAGAGGGAAAAGGGGGTCCCCCTGCCCGCGGGGCTTACAATCTTAAAGGGGGGGGGTGAAAAGAAAGAAGGTTTAGGGGAGAATGTTTTTGGGGCGGGATGCAAAACCCCGGTTTTAAAAGGGTTGGGTTTTAGGCAATCCTGAAAAGGGAGGTTTTCAGGTTATGTTTGAAGCCGGTGAAGAGGGGAGAGTCGATGTGTTGGGGCAGTGAGTTCCAAGGGGTGGGGGAAGCAAAAGAAAAGAAGTTTGGGGGAAGGTTTTTGTGGGGGGGGTGATAAGTAGGAGAGCAGAGGAAAGGTTTCCCGTGAGGGGGAGGTTTTCGTGAGGGGGGGGTATTTAGAGGAAAATTTAAGGCAGAGAATTTTAAGAAGGGGAGGGTTAAAGGAGAGCCTTGTAAGGGGGAAGTTTTTGCTTGAAAATGGGTTCCGGGTGGGCAAAAGGGGGAGCCCGTGAAGGGATCGGCAGAGGGGGAGAGGCAGGGGAAAATAGCAAAGGGGAGAGGTGAATCAATGGGCGCAGAATTTAAGGAAAGTTTTTGGGGGGGAGCGAAGGGGTTTCTAATGGGGGGCCCAAGGAGGATGTTGCAGTATTCGAGGGGGGAGATGACGAGGGCAAAAGGACCCGCAATTTTTTTTGGTTTTAAAATTTTTAAAAAATGAGCCGGGGTTTGGGAAATATTTTTTTTGGTGGGGTGCAAGCGAGGTGAGGGTTTGGGTTTTGTGGTTTGAAGGAAAAGTTTTGGGGTCAAAGGGTTATCCCCAAAGGCGCGGCCTGTGGGGGGCTTTGGGGAAAGAGAAAGGGAAACCATTAACCCCGTGATAAAGAGATCGGGGGGAGGTGGAGTGGGACGGTGGGAAAATAATGAATTCAGTTTTTTTCCCCTTTGTTTTTAGGGGCGGGGAAAAAGAAGGAGGGAAAAAAATTGGGGAAGGACAGGGCATTCAAGGAAAAGGGAGGGAAAAAGAGGCCGGAATCGGGCCAAAAGATGTAGGGGTTGGGTGTCATCTGCATACAGGTGGGGATTGAAAAAAGGGGTTTTAAGCTATTAGCTGGGCCCCAGGGCCAAAAGTGTAGATTTTGGGGAAGGGGTTTGTGGGCCCCCCGGATGACCCTTTGGGGGAACACCGGGGCCAAAAGGGGGGGAGGAGGAGGTGGAGCGAGAAAAAAAAAGACGCTTAAAAATCCGATCATGAGGTATAGGAAAATCCGGAAAGAGCCAAAGGGCCGTGATGCCGAGGGGGGGAAAGTATTTTGGGAGCAGGGGGAAAAGGTCGGGCCCGGACAAAGGGGAGAGGAAAGGTCTAGGAGGAGAGAAACACAAGTAAATGGCGTGAGGCTTTTGGGTTTTTCTAGGTTTGTTGGTTTACTTTGGTTAGGGCGGTTTTTTGGGGGGGGTGGGTGGGGAAGGGAAGCCCATTTGGAGCGGGGGCAAGGAGGGGTTTGGTGGGAAAAAATAAAGGGAGGAAAAGTTTTAAATGGACGTGTTTCTTTAAAGAGTTTTTGAGGCAAAAGGATAGCCCAAATTTAGATGGGGCGATAGTTGGACAGTGAAAGGAAGGGGTCGAGATGGTTTCCCTTTTGGGTTTTGGGGGTTGATGGTCCCCCAAAGTTTTTTAAAAGAGGAAGGGAAGGGTTTCCAAAAAGGTAAGATAGATTGGGGAGATGATGGGGGCTGGGATGATAACAGCCAAATAAGGGCAGGGGGTGAAAGGGGAGGGGGGAGGGGGGTCCGATTTCAGTTGGTGGGGGTTCGTTTTTGGGCAGTGAGGGAGAGCTTTTTTAGGGGTGACCGGTAAAAACGAGTTTGAGGGGAAAAGTCCAAAGGGCAGGTAAAAGAGGTGGGGGTGTGGGGAACCGCAGGAATAGAGGTAGGCAAAAGGGGGATGTTGGGGTGAAGCTTGTTTGATTTAGTTTTTTTTTTAAATTTTAAGGAGTTGGGAAAATCAAACTGCCCCAGGGAGAGATTTTGGGGAAAAGGGGGTTTTTGGTTTGGAACGGAGGGGAGGAATTTAAAGGGGTTTTAAAAAATTTTTGGGGGTTTTTGGGCAGGGGGGAATGAGGGAGTGGTGAAATAGTCTTTTTTTTGGGGTGAGGGGAAATGCGGATTTAAAAAAGTGTGCGGGGATTCTTTATATGAGGGAAGTCATTTGGTTTGGAGGGGTTTCTTCCCGGGCTGTTTCCCCGGGAAAACCCGGGAAGGGTGCCTCAGCTTGTTTGGTTGTAGTTGGGGCCAGGGGGGTTTTTCCCGTTCATTTTTGGCGGGTTCTGTTTGTGGGGTTTTAAAAAGGGGGCAACCAAAGGAGAATTTTAAGTGATTTGGTGTTGTTTTTTAGAAAAAGAAAAGGGGGGGCTGGGTTTGGGAAATTTAAGCAAGTTTTTGGGGTTTTGGGTAAGGGGGAGGGGGAAGGGAAGGGGAAATCCCGAGAGGGGGTGAAAAAGGGGTTTAGGTTTTGTGGGTTTTCCGCGGGGTTTTTTAGATTTGGGGCAGGGGGGCAAAGGGGGAGTGGTGAAAGGAGGAGAAGGTGGGGAAGGGTTGGGGGTTTAGAATGGGGAAAAGGATAGTTTGAAGGTTAATAGGGGGCAGAGGGGGGGTTTAGTGAGGTCCAGTGTGTGGGCCGTCTGTGTGGTGGCTTCCCCGAGGATCCAAATGGGAAGGAAGGGGGAAAAAAGGAAAAAGGAGAGTGACAGGATTTGTTAGTATTTGGGGTGGGAAATATTTGATTGGAATGTTTTAAAAATTCCTCCCTGATAATTTTGGGGAGTCGGTGGAAGGGGAAATGGGGGGCCAGGAAGAAAAGGGGGTCAAGGAAAGGGTTTTGGGAGGGCCCGGGGGGGCCCAAAAAAATAACAAGCCACTTGGAGGTTGGAGGGGAAATAGATGGGGGAAAAGAAAGAAACCAGAAGGAGGGGGAGGGTGAGGGGAAAGGGGACTGGTGGAATAGGAAAAAGGGAAAAGGGAAAGGTTTTCTGCAAAAGGAAAGGGCCCACACCCTCCGGGAAAGTTTATGCCCGGGCGGGGTGGTTTTGGGTTTAAAAAAGGGGCCCACCAAAAGGAGAGTTGGGGCAAAGGGGAAAGTTGGGGTCAAAAGGGGTGTCCCCGCCAAGTTTTTGTTAATCCAAAGGAAGGGGAATTTTCGTGAGGTGAAGAGGTGTGGATGAAGGGAAAAATTTTTTGCACACTGAGGATGCTTCCAAAAGGGGACCAAAAAAGGGGATTGGTGCTGCAGGGGGGGGGGGTGGTTTTTTGGAAAAAATTTTGTGGTTTTATAAAAATGGTGCTGCTTTTGGGTTTTAAAAGGAAAAAGGGGTGAAAGCCACAAATGGGGGTTTCCCTGAAAGGGGGCCCGGGGTTGGGAGAAAATGTCCCCGGCAGGCGAGGAGAAGCAGGTAGAGAGTTTAGGAAAATTTTGTGTGGGATAGAGAAAAAAGGTTTTTGTGTTTTGGGGTTTTTTGAGGAAGGGCGTAAAGTTGTGCCAGAGGTGAAAAAAATAGGGTTTAGGTGTGAGGGTAAAAAAAGGGGGGATATGGAATCCAAATTTCCCAGGCGGGGTTCCTGAGGGGGAAAAAAACCCCCAAAGGGGTTTTTTATGATGAGGCCCGGCAGGTTTATTTTGTGGCGGAGAGGTTGGAAAAATTGGGTTTCTGTTTGAGTGAAGCTTTGGGGGGGTCTTGGTTTTCCTTTGGTTTTCCTTTTTGGTTTAAAAGCTGGTATTAATGCTGGGATATAGTACACCTTTTAAAGGGGATTTTATTAAAGGAAATTTTCTCCCCTTAAAAACCGGGGTTGGGGGTTGATGAGGGCAGGGCGGAGAAACAATCTGTCATGAATTTAAATAAGAAACACAAACCCCTGGGCACTTTTAAAAAAAGGCTGGTGCTTGGCATCATTGTTTTCTTCTGTTAAACATGGTTTCTCTAAAAAAAAACAAAGTGAGATCATTATTGCACTGCACAAAAAATTTCCTAAAAGGGAAAGGATCGCAGCTAGAAAGAATTTCACCCAGTCAACAAACTATCGCATTTTTCAAGGGGAAGGGGGTTCCCTTTGTTGCCAAAAAAGGCTTCCCGGGGGCCCCAAAAAAGAAACCCGCAAGGGGCCCCCGGGCCGGGCTTTTTAAAAAAGTGGGTTCCCGGTTACGGGGTTTGGGGTACCAGCAGTGCAGACGGGTCAGGGGAAAGGCAGCAGGCAGGTGTGAGTGATTTTGGGACGCCCCTGGAGGCCCGGGGGATTTATGGAGCAAGGCCCTTTTTGGGGTTTCAAGGAGGGCGCAAAAAAAAGGGCCCCTTCTTTTTCCAAAAAAAAACATCAGGGAAAAGACTTGAATTTCTGCCCCAAAAGGGACAGGAGTGGACTGGGCCCGAGGGAAATGGGGGTAAAAATTTTTTTCTTTTTTGATGAATCCCCTTTTTTCCAAAATGTTTTTGGGAAAAACTGGGGAAAAAAGCTTTTTTCGGGGGGGAAAAACAAAGGGGAGCGGGGTACCACCATCTTGTTCAAAGGGAAATTTTAAGAAAACCCGAAACCATTCAAAGTGTGGGGGTTTCTTTTCACCCAAGGGGGCGGTCTCTAAAAAGTCTTTTTCCTAAAAACAAATCCAAAAATAAAGAATTTGGGCCAGAATGTTTCCCCCAAAGGGGCAAATTTCCCCCCCAAACCCTCCCAAAAACAGTTTGGGGTTTAACAAAGCCCCTTTTTCCGCATGAGGAACAAACCCTTTCCCAAAAGCAAAGGGTGATAACTAAAGGGCTGGGGGAAACAAAACAAGAGTTTTTTGGGCCCAGGGCCCGGGGAAACCCCCCCAGATCTTAACCCCATTGAGAATTTTTGGGTAATCAAAAGAGACGGGGGCAAACAAAAAACAACAAATTGTAAAAAATGCAAGCATTGTTTGTGCAAATGGAATGCTATCAGTCAGGATTTGGTCAAATTATTGAAGCACCAGGAAAATTGCAAGGTCCTGAAGAAAAAAAGGGTCAACACGCAAATATTGACTTGTGCATTAACTCACTAACTGTCAATAAAAGCTTTTGTTAATCATAATAGATTACTTGTATTCTGTTGTGATAAAACCTGACAAACCACATAAAAACCAAAAAGGGCAAAAATCATGTGAAAATAAATGTTTGGTTTTTTCTCAAAACTTTTGGGCCATGACTGTAGAGGTTTGAGGAAACGCTTTCCTGGGGGGGGTTAATGAGTGCCTGGGGGGTACCCCGTGTGAGGAACTCAGCCCGGAGGGGGTTTAAAAGAGTGCGCGTTAAGGGAAACCGTGTGAGAAGAGTCCACCAGGGGTGGTTAAGGGGTGCCTTTTGAGGGATACCAGTTGAGGGACAAAACCAGGAAGGGGTTAATGAGTTCTTGTGGGGTTTCCATGAGAGGGGAAATACAACCCGGGGGGGGTTAAAGGGGTGGCTGTGAGGGTACCGGGGTAGAAAGTCCCCCCAGGAGAGGGTTATTTAGTGCCTGTGAGGGGAACCCGTGAGAGGTGTGAGGAAGTCTGGCCAAGAGGGGTTAATATGTGCTGGGGGGGGGTACTATGAGAGGTTGAGGGGGTTTGGCCAGGAGAGGGTTAAGAGTGCCTGTGATGGGTGAAGATTCCCAGGAGGGTTAATGATGAGCTGTAAAGGGTGCTGGTAGAGGGGTGATGAGCTACAGCGAAGGATTAATAGTGCGCTGTGGACCTGGATACCAGTGAATGGTGAAAGTGGCCAGGATGGGGTTAATTTGGTGCCAGAAGGTTCCATGGAGGGAGCTCTGAACTGAGGTACCATAAGGTGTGTGGGGGACAGTCCGGCCAGTAAAGGGTTTTAGATAGTTTGCAAGGCTGAAAAAAAAAGACAAGACTTCTATCCTGTCAGCCTGTGCCCTTAGTGTTGATCCAGAGGTAAAGGCAATCCTCCCCACATGACATAGAACCAATTGTCTTGACTTTAGAAAAAAATTCCTCCCGACTCCAATATGGCAATTACAGAGTAAAGAACTAAGGATTACCGACGCCTCCTCTCCCCGCTTGTACAATACATCGGTATTATACGTAACGGGAGATAAGTGACATTCAATTATTCGCATTGAATACTGCCGCGAGTAATGAATGTCAATGGGCTGCATACTGTACTCAAGCAGTACAATCGTGTGAACCATACCTTAAAGTCTGAAGGCATGCACAATGGTGGATTTTCAGCAGTTTTATATCCTAAAACCACCGAAAATATAAACGTTTTTGTTATGCTGATTAGACATACGCTTTAGTGAATTCACCATGACAATTCCTCTGGCAAAGAGTTCCACATCCCGACTGCTCTACAGTAATAGAATTCCCTTTCTATGTTTATGTAAAACTTTCGTTCCTCAAACGTAGAGGATGCCGCCTTGTTCTATATACATCCTGGTAAAATAGATCTTGAGAGATACCTGTGTAATTGACCTTTAACATATTTTAAACATATTATTATGTCCCCCTGAAGCTGTCTTTCCCTAAACTAAGATAACCCTATCTTGCAAATCTTTCTGAGTATTGTAGTTTCCCCAAGAACCTTTAATAATTTTGTTGTCCGTCTTTGAACCTGGTATCAAGTTTCTACAATGTCGTTTTCAGTGCACTGTGCCGCCCAAAACTGTACACAATTCCATGTTTATTCTCATCATGTTCTCATCATTTGCATCTATGCCCCTTTTAATACAGCTCCATGACCTGTTTGCCTTTGCAGCTGCTGCCTGACACTGGCTGCTACAATTAAGTTTCCTGTCCACTAGGACTCTCAAAGTCCTCTGCAAGTTATCTTTACTCAGAGTTTTTCCTGTTTCACAGCCGTAAATCATGGAATGGATATTTCCCTTCCCATGTGCAAAACTTTGCTTTATCGGTGTTAAACCTCATCTTTGCCATTTTCTCTGTCCAGACCTCCAACTTATCACCAGATCCCATTGTAATAATACATTATCCTCTATCCTACTGTGGTTGATTACTTTACAGACGCTTATTATCATCTGCAAAGATCGATAATCTACTGGTGCAGATCCCATGTGTGAGATCGTTAATGAAAATATTTAAAGAGATAGGGCCAACCTGACCCTGTAGTACCCCACAAGTTACCATGGATCCATTCTGATTATGTAACCATAAATCACCTTTGTTTTCTATCACTGAGGCCCAGTTACTACATTACTACTGCAAAACATTTTCCCCCGTCCAAGCTTTCTCATTTTACTTACCAACCTTTATGTGGCACAGTATCAATGCTTTAGAAAACTTCTAGATATATGACATCCAGTGCCTCACCCGATCACAGTCTAGAACTAACTTCCTCATAGAACTGATCAATTAGTTTTGACAGGACGCGATTCTTCATAAGACCCCATGCTGGGAAACGGCGTTAGTAACATTTATCTTCAAAGAGATACTGCAGTATTGCATCTCTTAGAAAACCTTCATAACATTTTACTACAACAAGTTAAAGGATTATTCTCATATTCATTGATTTGTTTAAAACATCCAAATAGAAAGTATCAAAAGACTAATACTGTAATGTTCACATGACTGTTTTTTAACGTGTATTTTGCGCATATTTTGCATCAAATTACACTCCAAAATAATCTTCAAGCAAATGTTTCTAAAGCACTCCTCTCATTTAAAAATGATTTACGCACATAAATTTAAGTGCCTTGTCAGGTTACTTAAGAAATTGAAGCATGTAAAATCATAGGAAACAAAATAATCGTCAAATATTCTTAACCCCTTAATGAACCAAGCCATTTTTTCACATTCGTTTTTGTAATGGGTTTGGTGGAATCGCTTACCACCGCAAGCGATGATAGTTAAGCCACGCCAGGAGCTGAGGCTGAAATAGCCCTGGTATTCACCCCAGCCGCCAACAAAGCGGGATGGGACTTGCTTGCGGCGGTGAGGCTGACCATGTCGCTACCCCTGACGTGACTGTGCTTGCTGATCTGCAGCGGTGTAATGGGTTGGTGTCAGAATCGTAATCCCAGAGACGTATCGGACATGCAAAGGACAGGCAGGCGGCAGAGTTCGTGGTCAGGATACAGGCAGAATGGTCAGGGCAGGCGGCAAACAGGCAATGTCAGGAAACGTAGCGAAACGACTGGTACACGGTAATCCAAACGGAACTCAAATACTCTCTAACCAGAGTTCCCAACGCCTAGTCCTCAAGGCACACTCAACAGGTCATGTTTTCTGGCTTTCCTTAGCATTGCACGGTGAAGTCATTATTGTCAGTGCATCTGCACAGGGGGGGGGGGGTTGTGATATCATTATTGTCCAGTGCATTCTGTGGGAGATCCTGAAACATGACCTGTTGGTGTGCCTTGAGGACGATTTGGGGAACACAGCATCTAGACTCTCTAACGCACAAAAACTATATCAGGCAGAGAGTGCAGGGTGCTTATTCCTTATATAGGACCAGAAGCGTCCATCATAGACTAATTACCGTGTGGCTGGCCCTTTAAATCCAGACCAGCCGTCGCGTGCGCTCTAAGCAGTGGTATGCGCGCGGCGCGGGAAAGGCATTGGGTAGCAGCATGACGGGTAAGTTAGCCGGCGCCAGGGCCCAGGGCAGCAGGGGAATGGTTGTGGGAGCCGTCAGCAACCCAGCGCCTGACCCCCTGCGGGCAGGTGGGCGCCGCGATGGGCGACGGCAGACCCTGCAACCCTTGACGGTTATTTCTTTCCTATACTTCCAAGAGCCATACATTTTGTATTTTTTCATCTAATAGACAGAGGAGCACTTTATTTTTGTGAGACAAGATGTACTGTTCTAATGTTGACATTCACCTTACCATAAGAAAATACTGGAAACCGCCCAAAAATTCCTATGTGGTGCAAAATGTGTGGAAAAAAAATGATCTCGGTTTAAATGATGTTTACTGTATTCAACAGGGTTGATACAAAACCTCAAAACACAAAACATATACGGTTTTTCAATATGTTTTTGTACCGTAAAAAACTCAAACTTTTCTATTTTTCACATTTCTGCCGTGGCGCCGTTTTTCTGTGAAGTTTTTTTCGGTTTTCTAATCTACGGACTTAAGTGAGGGCGCATTTTTTGCAGCCTAAAGAGAAACTTTGTTTTTGTTACCATTTGGAATACCCTGCACTTATTTGATCACTTTTATTCAATATGACTAAAATGACCAAAAAATTACCCAGCAATTTTGAACGTTTGGATTTTTTTTCGTCTATGGTGTTTCACCATACAGATAAATGATGTTATGGTTTTAATAGATCAACTTTTTCAGACGAGGCAATACACAGGGCAGGAAGTAGTAAAACAGAAAAAACATGACATGATGGAATGGTGCGCGAGCACCGTTTCGTCAATCATTTAGACACCACAGCCATGCTTTGCTACCGGACATCTAAAGGGTAAAACTCATCATTTGCTGTATTACTACCAATCAGGCACGTAAGTCTAAGAGCGGTAAAGGGGTTAAAATATACCTGTTAGTCCAGGCATTCTTTGAAACACATTTAAGAAGCAGATTTGGAAACAGATTTTAAAAATTGTAAAATTTATCACTTCAAAATACGACATGTGAACATATCCTTACCAACATTGCTGTCTGATTTTGCTTTTCTTCAGGCGAGGAGCAAGATGTTATCTCCTCTTTTTGTACAACTGTCTCTCTAGAGCTCATATCTATAACTTACTGACAAGTGTTTAATACAGGAATAGCAGAGCTATATACCACTCACTGTTGTAGAACCTGTCCCACAGCCTAAACAGGAATAGGTTTGAGCTTGAAGTCACCTGTGCTTCTGTAAATAAATGATGAGACAACATCCCATTAATAAGAGTGCTCTGCGACCTGGATGTTAGACGTGCATTTAGAAGTGTGAAGAGAGTCTGGCCAGGAGAGGGTTAATAAGTGAGCTGTGAGTTAAGGGTTACCATAGGTGTGAGACAAGTCCAGATATTCCCACCATGCACCTCTAGATCTACATCTACACATCAGTTTCCTTATTTTCAGTAACGATCACTCATGGGACCTCTGACATCTGACTTGTCTGTTTTAGTAAATCCTTATGTTCCCTATGAAATACCATTTCTGGAACATCTTCTCTTATAACTCTGTCTACTGCAATTCCTTTTTTAATCCTTGTAGAAATGTAGTAGTACTAAAGGTGGGGTATATATCCCTGCACAGGCTGACAATGTCCAATCAGTACTCAGTCAGCGCGTGCAGGGACACATTCCTTCGAATACTGGAAATGGTAACACCCACCTAACTGATTCAATAATACATTTATAGAAGGAATAACAGAAAAACAAGCTCAACTCATAGTTACACACGTTGACAAAATTTTTGATACCCTTCTGGTAAAGAAAGAAAAACCCACAATGGTCACTGAAATAACTTGAATCTGTCAAAAGTGATAATACATTTAAATGTACTGAAAATCAACTAATGAAAATTAGACACTGCTTTTAAATTGTGCTTAAACCGGAAAAAAAAAAAACTAATACAACTGGCCTGAAAACCCTGGTACCCCTATAAAAACTGAAAATAATTTGATCCTAAGGACATGGTAAACATGGTGTGCACTGCAAAAATCACCATAAGAATCTTTTAATTTGTAATCAGTCAGTCTGCCTATTTAAAAGGTGGAAAGTAGTGACCGTGCTGTTTGGTATCATCGCATGTACCACACTGAACACAGGTTACAGCAAGCTAAGGAAAGAGTTGTCACTAGTGATGAGCGATTGCGTTGGCTATCGACATCGGTCGATGGTCGATAGTCCGACGCATCGATCGAGCAAGAATAGTCGATAGTACAGTCGATTATGAGCGATGACCATTAAAAAGACTATGGGAAGGCTAACCAACACCTTCAATCTTACACCCAAACAGGGCTAGGAGAAGCTGGAAATTAACATCCACAACAGGTCATATGGTAACGTGCTACATCTTATGAACACACTTAGGTTATAAAAATCCAGCAACATTCACTATCCCTGGTCTTGTACCACAGCCTGATCCTTAAACCTTCATCACCACAAATTAAAAAGTGCCAGAAGGCATTATGATTTGAACCAACATCTACTTGAAACTGGACATTGAATATCCCTGATCCCATGGAAACGCAGGCATGAGCACCAAACCTGCATGACCCCCAGATTTAAAAGTGCCGGAAAAAGGATTCTTTCACACCACATTTTAGATTCACCTGACATTGACTATATCTGTCCTGTACCGCGAATAGACCATTAAACCTTCATGACCCCCACATTTAAAAAGTGCCAAAAAAGGAGTCTTTCAACCCACATTTAGTTTCACTGGACATTCGCTAAATCGTGTCCTGTACCGTCAGAATGACCAGTTAAACCTGTCTGGACCACCCAGATTTAAAAAGTGCGTAAAAAGGAGTCTTTCAACCACCGATTTTAATTGAACTGGACATATACTGTCCCTGTCCTGGTAGCGCTATGCCCCTTCCTATGTAGTGCGACCCAATTGAGTCATTCACATTGTAAATACTGTGTTAACGCTCCTGTTTCCACCCAGTTGCCCTATTCTTGGCATTATTTTTTCTTATCTTTACTCAACGTGCTGGAGGAAATTGTCTCTGTACATTGTTCTCTGATCTTGCTCCATACTCCATGTCCCTCTGAATAACCTAACATCTGTCAATTTTCCTGTACCAATCCCTTGTACAATTCAGAGGAATTTTTTTTACCAGCTATTTTATACATCATAGTTTTTAGTAGTTTAATTCTAGAAAACACATTTTTCAAATAGGATGAATCCCTCCATGTCCTTTTGTTCTCTTTTTTTAATTTATTAAATGGGTCATCTCAATACAAGGAATTGATAGCTATGTTTAAAGATCTTGCAAAAACAATCATTTGCATATGTGTCCATAACAGTGTCCAACCTATTCCTGTTTTTCAGACAGCACCATCACGCCTGAGCCACCTTGACAATTGTGAAGAACAAATGTCTGTTTTCGAAACAACATTTTTTTTTATCATAGAACCATTAGTATACTGCATTTCAAAGCAATATGCCCCAAAAAAATCAAAGCATGACCCTTGAGCCACTTTGGAACAAATGTGAAGAACAAATGTCTGTTAGAAACAACATTTTTTTTATAATAGACCTGTATTATAGCTGCATTTCCAAAGCAAAATGCCCCCAAAAATTCAAAGCATGACCCTTTAGCCCCTGTTGGACCAATTGTGAATGAACAAATGTCTGTAGAAACAACAATTTTTTATAATAGTGACCTGAAGAATTTCTGCATAATCAAAAGGCAGTCAAGACCCAAAAAATTTATAAAAATGACTTCTCAGCCACTGTTAAAAATTGAGAGGGAGAAAATCCTATCTTAGCACGCCCACATTTATCTGTCCAAATTGACCATGATTAATGCCTGATCTCACAGCTACGTGACACCAAAAATTATAAATATGACTTCCAGCCACTAATAATAATTGGTGAGGGAGTAAATGCCTACATAAAAAGCCACATTTTCAGTTCCAAAGTACCATAATAAAAGCTGGATCTCACCGCAACATGACGTCCAAACCAAGGACAATCCGAAAACTTCTAAAGATAGAAGTGAGTAAATGGAATAGCGTTGTGTCATTAAACCTTGCTGCATTTACAGTCTCCTCACAGCAAAACCTCCAAAAGAACTGTTGGAGAAAAGGAGAATAAAAATTGCCCCAGTAAAGAAATGATCATTTTAAAAAACATTTTCAAGAGGACCATTTCTGCTTGAAGAGGAATGTGAATTAGACCGGCAACTAATCGGTGACCTCTGTCAATTGGGGCCACAACATCAATAAAAGATCCATGCCTGATTCATGCTTCGATGAAAGTCAAACTATCCACATTTAACTGTGAAAGCCGGATTCTGTTTGTCTGTAATTACTCTCCAGCTTGCTGAAGGTCCCTCAGATATGACCGCTGGCTGCTGGGCAGGACTACCACTCTATGGCATGACGACCACTCGGGCCACATTCGTCTACGGTTATGTGATACCAGAAGTCAATTGTGGTCCGAACACATACAAAAACATCGTGTTTAGCCACAGATTTTCGAGCACCATGATCTTAAGCTGTCCCTGTGTGTGTGGATGTGTGCCCTGGCATTGCATGCGTTGGTGAGGTGGTAAACAAAGATTGCCAGAGGTCACCCATTAGGCTTCTGCCACCTTGCTGCTGCTGTCCGCTAACGCCTACTTGGCACTCTAACTGCTGTCACGTCGCTGATGTTGTTCCACCGTTCCATTTGGGGAACGTGGAAGCAGACGCAACAGATGTCTCCAGTTGATCAACTCAGCCAAGGTCTCCATTTCCTCATTTTACTAGTCTATTTGGGTGGGTGGAAGGAAAGTGCTGAGTTTTGTTTTGTACCGGGACCAGAGGTGTGGCCACCCAGTAACTGTTGTTCATTTTGATGTGGCCTTAAGGCGAGGATCATGTTGGAGGAAATGGAGCATAATCCAAGCAGGTTCATGTGAGAGTGGAGCCTTGAATTTCCCAAAGCCTCTGGGTCGAGGGCACTAGCAAAACTGATCTTCCTCATCTTCCTCCTCCATTCCTACAATTCGCGCCAACCTCTTTCGAAGGCAGGGACGTGCGTAACATCGGTGTCTACGAATACCTCCTCCTCCTCCTCCTCCTCCTCTCCTCCTCCGCTGCCTCCGGCACAGCTTCAACACCGCCCTGACTTGCCTGAGATGATGCACCCAGAGCTGATGCGCCACCCTTGCACTAGTCGCCGGACCGCCGAACCACTGCCCTAATGAAGACCGATGAATTGCTGAAACTGTGTTCGGGCCTTGTGGATTTGACGGAGAGAAAGGCTCCCGTGTCCGCACCTGTGTCCGTTCTCCTCCTCCGTCGCTGGCGGGACCTTTGTTTCAGAGTGTCCACCGAACGTTCCATAACAAAGATCACCTACAATGCTCATGCTGACAAGCAATGTCCGCACAGACCAATTTTGGAGCTTCCTCAAAACTGGCAAGGATGGTGGCAAGCTCTTCACCTGCCTCCACTCTCGTGGCTCACACCCCGAGGTCCCGCACCGCGACTAGTCAGGCCATGTGTCACTTTCGTATGCGTAATGGCTTGCGCTGCTGCCACAACGCTGAGATGTGGGAGGGTGAATTCCAGCGAGTTTGCCAGTCAACAATGAGCACGGTTGACGTGGAGGCCGATCTGACGATGCATCGCAGACAGGCGGATGGAAGCCAGGGTGCTAACGTCGGAAGTTGCGAACATAGACCTTCGAGGCCTTCCTCAAGCAGTCAGTCCAGAACCCGGGTAGCTCTTTAAAATTTCTGACGACAAGAGTTCAGGACATGTGCCAGCACGGATTTGCCTCCCAGCCTACCGATCTTAAGGCGGGCCAGAAGAATTTCGCCCGTTATCGCACACCACCTTGCCTGGGGCACAAGTTCAAGCACCCAGCCAGCGCTCGGGTCTCTCGTTTCGGAGAGCCGTCCACAGCTCCTACCTGTGGGTTTGGGCGACTCCAAGACAGATTAATTTCAACACGGCCCTAGTTTTTCTCTGGGCGACGTGATGCCAGCCAAGAGGACCCTTGGGGAAAGAACCCTGCACCATCCCTGCGGTTTTGAAGAGCGGGCGCCGAGCCTGAGAGTCACCGTACACCCCCCATATACATCCACCCAGTCACCCTGTGAGCTGTCAACAGAGTATATAGCGGTCTTGGCCGTGCTTACTAGTCCATGAGTCGGTGGTCAGATGGACTTTTCCGGCCCACAGATGCAACAACGCGCTGAAATTTTAGAAGACAAGACGAGCTGGCCTTGGCAGGGATGGCTTTTCTGGCAAAGAAATGCCCTGCTCGGCATCTGTATTGGGGGGCAGGCAAGCGGCCATGACGTGGGCGGAACCCATCTTTGTCCACCAGGACGGAAAGGCAACATTTCCAAGGCCAAAAGCCTGTCAATGCTGTACATCCATGGCTTTTGGATTTGGGGATGGTTTAGGTTAAAGTTTTTATTCTTCTGCTCCCAAACCCTGGAAGACAGAAGGCTGGCTGCTAGACTGGCCCTCTGTATCGGCGAGCAGGTCGTCAAACTGGCGAAGGAGAAGGGATAGGATGTGGGTCTCTGTTGGTGCTTGGTGTACTCCGAGCGAGCGGCGGCATAGGCGGCATAGTCGGCATATACACGCTGTGAATCAGAGGCTTAGTCAAAGAAGGCCCAGCTGAGAGGTCTGGAACCTTTTTGACGCGAACACAGCGAGGAAACGGGGTTTGCGCTGACTCGTGGCTGGCGGAATCTTATCAGCGGACTTCTGCTACCGCCCTCCATCCCCTTTTTGAGGCGGAACCCGTACTGACACTACCCATCGTCCTTCCTCCGCGTCCAGTGATGCAGCGCTCGCAAGCCAAATTCTGCATGAACAAGACCACGTTGGATCCGCAATTTCGGTCATCGACATCATCAATACAGGTGACTTCGTCGTCCTGACAACTAGCATCCAGGATCTGCGTGCTACAAGCAAGAGGGACTGCAAGGCGTTGCGAGACCCCCGGGATTTTGGCCGATTGACCGCTTCCTCTTCTCCCTCTGATGGCATCAGAAACTGGGCATCAGAGCAGAGAAAATCATCCACGTTGGCCTCTGATCTTTTACATGCCCTTCTGACCCCCAACCTGCATTTGTCATCAAGAGACTTCAGAAATGGATTATCCACATGTGGTGGGTACAGCGAGATGACAATTGTGCTGCTTCATGTTTATGGATGCTGGTGATGCTGAGATGACATTTGTGGCCATGATGCGATGACGAGGAGGTAAGACTGCTAGAATGCAGGTTGCATTAACCACTGAGGACAGATTGAACGACCCTGTTCTTACTGAGATTCACCAGTGGCCCTGACCCAGCCGATGACAGCGCCTGAACGGTCCTACAACTGACGATCCGCTGGCATGCGTGTTGTCAGCCAGCACTGTGAAGGAGATCACTTCTCCCGTACCGGCTACCTCCATGTCTCACTACCCCCCTCTTTGCTCGCTCTACCACCTAATTTCCGCTCCATGTTCAGGAAAATAAATAAAAAATTTGAGAGGTATGAAGAGTTTTGGAATGTCTCTTATAAAAGACGTCAAATCACAGCTATTCTCAAATCCCTTCAAATTAAAACAAAAGTTGCTGGATTCAAATATAACTGCAAGTAATCTATCAACAAAGATGGCCTGCGCCAAAGTGAAAAAAAACTATCTGAAATGTATTCGGATAATAAAAAGGTATATTTGGCACCTATCAATTCACCTGAGTGACTACAAAATTGCTGCTGGATTCCAAATTAACTGCAAAAGTAGATCTATTCAACAATGCTGGGCCTGCGCCAAAGTCAAAAAACACGTAAATCATGAAATGTATTCAGGTTAATACAATATTTTTGGCACCTATCAATTCACCTGTGAATGACGATACAAATTGCTGTATTTTTTTTTTGTTTTTGTATTTCAAATTTAATAGTGCAAGCTTGCCTCAATGAACAAAGCTATAGTGCGCCAAAGTCAAAACACTATATCTGTTTATTTATTCGTAATAATACAAGAATTTTGCACCTTTCAATTCACCTGTGGTGACTATAAAATTGTTGTATTCGGGGATATTTAAGTGCAAGCTGCTTCAATGAACAAAGCTGTAGTGCGCCAAATCAAAAAACACGTATCTTTATGTATTCTTTAATAAAAGATATCTTTTGGCACCTTTCGAAATCACCCTGTGTGACTAGTAAAATTGCTGTAGTCTCAATTTAGAGTGCAAGCTGCCTCAATGAACCAAGCTGTAGTGGCGCCAAAGTCAAAAAACACGTATCTATATGTATTCGTATAATACAAATATTTTTGGCACTTTCAATTCACCTTGTGACTATAAAATTTGCTGACATCAGATTTAAGTGCAAGCTGCCTCAATGAACAAAGCTGTCGTGCCTAAACAAGCCTAGGACAAAGTTTAAAAAAAAACACGTATCTGTTATGTATTCGTAAATACAAAATGATATTTTTGGCACCTTTTCAATTCACCTGTGTGACTATAAAATTGCCTGGATTCAAATTTAAGTTGCAAGGTGGATAATAATCAACAAAGTGTTGAAATGGCACAATTGGAAATGAACACTTTACCTATCTGAAATGTATACAGATAATAAAAGTGTGAGATTTTGCACTAACAAAGAGACTGCATTATTACTAGAACACGATGTGTAATCCTATAAGTTCAGGCTGCCCAATATCCAGAAATATTTCAATAGAAAACTGTAATAATAAAGCTATTGCAGTGCACTGTCTACTAACACTAATGTCTTGGTGAACTTTAACCAGTATTCTTATAGAGCTGTCTATTCGATAAAATACAAGATATTTTGGACCTTTCAATTCGACGGCTGTGTGGTGACTATAAAATTTCTGATTCAAAATTTAAGTGCAAGGTGTATATATCAACTGAGTTGGAATGTTCAAATTTGAAAATGAACACCTATCTGAAATGTATAACAGATAATAAAAGTCGAGAGTTTTGCACTAACAAAAAGAGACCATCAGTTACTCAGAAAAAGATGTTATCCTAATAGGTTCAGGCTGCCCAATATCCAGAAATATTTCAAGTAGAAAAGTGTTAATATTAAAGCTATTGCAGTGCAATGTCTACTCTAAGTCTTGGTGAACTTTATCAGTATTCTTTATAGAGCTTGTCTATTCAACAATAATTCAAGAAATATTTGGGCCCTTTCAATCACCTGTGGTGACTATAAAATTGCTGGATTCCAAATTTAAGTGCAAGGTTGGAAATATCACAAAGTGGACATGGGCACAATTGAAAATAACACCTACTGAAATGTATACTGATAATAAAAGTGGAGTTTTGCACCTAACAAAGAGACCAGCAGTACTAGAAAAGGATGTGTATCCTATAAGTTCAGGCTGCCCAATATCCAGGAAATATTTCATAGAAAACTAGTTAATAATAAAGCTATTGCAATTGTCTATACTAATCTTATTGAACTTTACAGTATACTTTATAGAGCTTTCTGTGTCGCCTCGCCCGCGGGGCCCCCCCCCCTCCGCTCCCCCCCCGTACTTTAAGCGGTAGAATGCACCCTTTAAAATTCTCTGCCGTAACTACCTAAAATCTGCAAATCTCTGATCTAACTAGGAGCCACTTCTAAGGATCACCAGCTAAAAGTAGAGCTTTCTCTGTGAAAAAATAAAATAATTTTGCTGATCTGTTTGGACAGAGGGCAGAGCGCACATTCCTACTGGTATGAGAACCTGAACAGACGACTGATCATGACAGGAAGGCGTTCTATGTAAAACGAGTCATGTGATTTTTCCAGCCAATTCTCCAACATACACATCCCAGTCATGACTTTCGCACAACACATCTCACCCATCTCTATTCTGTAAGCTGATTTGCTATCAGTGTCCGCCAAATGACGAATGAAGCGCCGAAATTGGCGCGATCTTAATAGATGGAATGCACAGATTTTTAACCCTAAATTATCGCATTATCTAAAAAATTCCCTATCACCAAAAAAACTGTATGCCGATTTCGAACTTTGTCGATAGAAATCGCGTCAACACTAGTTGATTACAGGAGATAAGAAAGAAAAATTATTTGAATAACATGTTAAAGGTAAAGGCTATAAGACCATCTCCAAACAGCTTGATGTTCTTGTTACTACAGTTGCACCTATTATTCAGAAGTTTAAGGTCTGTGGGACCATAGCCAACCTCCCTGAACATGGCAGCAAGAGGGAAACAGAAGACAAATTGAATAGATAGATAATAGGAATGACCAAAGAGCCTAGAACAACTTTAAGTGATTAGACATGAACTTCATAGTCAAGGAACAATAAATGAATAGGATTCGAGCATCAATTGCATCGCTGTCATTGAACAAATGTGGATTTATTTAACCCCTTAAACCCCGAACGCCTGAAAAGTAGTTGATTGCCCAGAACATTTTTTTAGTTGGCCTCCTTGCGGTTAAACAGTTGTAACTTTTTATTTATTCAATGACCGCAGTTTGGATGAGGCCCTCGTTTAGTTCGGGACATAGTTGTACTTTATAAGAATATTTCAAGTACAATATAAATAATTGCAGTATTTTTTTTTATTTTTTTTTACAAAATTTGTTTTTGTTTTTTTAATTTTTTTTTACACATTCACATTCACACTTAATAACTTGTTAGATTAATTCTACAGGTTATTCCGTCGTGTGGATACCAAATATGTGTAGTTTTATTTGTGTGTGTAATTTATGTACAATTATTTTTTTATTAAAATTTATTTTTATTTATTATTTATTTTTTTTTATCTTATTTTTTTACACTTGTTTATATTTTTTTTTGTACTTTTTTTTTAATCTGCCCACGGCAATGTTGAGAACAGTTTTATAACATTTTTGTATTTTATTTTTTTTTTTTTTTTTTATACACGTTAGTAATGTATTAGCATATTCATATATGCTAATACATGCTAATCTGTGTCAGTCTGACACAGGCAGTGATTAGGACAGCACACAGTGACGTCCTAATCACACTGGCTTCATACACAGACAACTCTGGGGCCACGCTAGGTCCCCAGGGCTGACTGTGCAGCCGGTCCCTGAGCTCTGTCGGGTGACCGGGCGTTCCGATCACCCGACAGAGCAGGGATCCCTTTGATTGCGCTGCGGTAATGCAACCGCCGCAATCAAAGGGTTAAAGCAACGGGTTGCGGAGGTTTCCTCCACTCCCCGATGCCTGCAGGACATGCTCTGGGATCAGGCTGTGTAGTATCAGCCCACGATCCAGCGCAGCTGCGGCGCCGGGCGCCGCAAACCCCGATGTCTGCAGCGACGTCAAAAGACGTCGCTGCAGACGAACGACCCGCAACGGCCGCCGTCAAAAGACGGTGCGCGGTCGTTAAGGGGTTAAGATAACTAAGGAGGTGTCACAGATGCCCCTGCGACCCTCATCCCGGGTCGCAGGCGCATCTGTGCTCCGCTGCTGAGCGGCACCGCGTCCCGCATGTTGGGTCGCTGGCACGCTCGTCCCCCTGCTAGTTCCGGAGTTCACTTACCCGACTACGCTCCTGCTGTAGTCTCTGTCCCTCGGCACACGCGGTCCCGCTCCCTAGGGCGCGCGCCGGCAGTGTTGAATTTAAAGGGCCAGCGCACCAATAATTGGCTATTGCCGGTCGCTGTCCCTATTTAAGCCTGCCTCTTCCTGGTTATTTAGTGCCCATTGCCTATTGAGAAAGCATTCTGAAAAGTTTTGCCTTGATTACCGTGTACCGTACCTTCTTGCCTACGTCCCTCGACCACGAACCTCTGCCGCCTGTCCTGAGCTTACGGCCGGTTCCCGACCAAGAGTCTGTCTGTCGAATCGGTACCACGCCTACCCTTGGCCGCCACCGCGAGCAAGTCCCGCCAGGGGAAGCGACCTGGTAGACTCCCGCTGCAGCAAGTCCATCCCACTTTGCGGCGGGCTCTGGTGAAAACCGGGACATACTTAGATTCCGCTCCCTGGCGTGGGCTCCCACCATCGCTTGCTCGCTCCACTACCTCTGTGCTTTACAAGAGGAAACCATTGTTAAAGGCAAAACATAAAAATGCATATTGACAAGTCACAAAGCTTCTGGGACAATGTCATTTGGACAGATAATACAAAGCTTTTTGGCAATTCACATCAGCTCTATGTTAACAGATGCAAAAATGAGGCAAAGAAAGAACATTGTACCTTCTGTGAAACATAGACAAGTCTCTGTCATATTTTGGGGCTGCTTAGCTGTATCTGGCAAAGGGTGTCTTAAATCTGTACAGGCTACAATGACATTTCAAGAATATAAAGCAAAATGTGCTGCCCAATGTCAGAAAGCTTGGTCTTAGTCGCAGGTCCTGGGTCCTTGAACAGGATAATGACCCAAAACACACAGCTTAAAACATCCAAGAATAGGTAAGAGCAAAGCATTGGGCTATTCTGCAGTGGCTTCTATGAACCCTGATCTAAATCCTATTGAACATGTATGGAAAGAGCTAAAACATGCAGTCTGGAGAAGGCACCTCCATACCTGAGACAGCCGGAGCAGTTTGCTTATATGGAGTGGGCCAAAATACCTGTGGACAGGGGTAGATGTCTCATTGAGAATTACAGAAATCCTTTGTTTGTAGTGATTGCCTCAAAACGTTGTGCAATAAAATATTAAGGGGACCATCCACGACAGTTTAATTACTTTTGTTTTTGTTTTTTTAATTTTCAGTTGAACCACAATTCTAAAGCAAAGTCTGATTTTCATCAGTTCATTTCAAGTAAATTTATATTTCTTATGACTTTTGTCAGTTTTTAAGTTTTTTCAGGGACAATTGTAGATTTTTTTTTTCTAGGGAGAAGTCTCCTTAGGAAATAAACCTATAACAGTCTACTTGCTAAAACTAGAGATTAGGGAATCTTTAACGGACTAAAGCGCTGAATGAATAATAAGCACATTGGCTTACATATGCTAAATTAAGGAGTTTATTCAAAACAGCATATTACGCGTTTCACGGGTGCATACCCGCTTCCTCAGATATGCTCAACTGTTACACTGGTCTGACTTAAACACAATTGTCTCCAAAAAGAGGCTACAAATGTAAACATATACAAATTAATTCATAAAAAAGTAACATTAAAGAACAGCACTAAAAACGACAATGTAGTAACACGCTAATAACCCTATTTATGATAAATAAAAATATATTATATATATCATAACTAAAAAATGACTTAAATATGAGTACTTCAAAAAAATAATTATTAATAAAAAATATATTAATGATGAAAAATATATATATTGTATAATAATAAAAAATATATACTTAAAAACTCGCTATTTTGCCCAATTGTATACTTAAAAACGATTTTTTTTTCCTTTAACAGAGGGGTACCAGCAATTTTGTCCACATGTATCTAAGAGAAGATGCTCCAGGAATGTTATTTTACAGTGAACACAGATATTTACACAGATGTGTCAGGAGATAATATAGTGCTTCTTTAACCCCTTCTTGACTTTTGATTTGGTTTATGTCATGATCAGGAATGGGTTCCTGCAAATTGCCATACATTTATGGCAAGGCAATCGTGCGGTTTCAAAAGGAGAACCCACATGATTGCTGCAGGGAACCAATTTTTGTGTGTTACAACACGTGACCCGCATTATTGGTCAGGACCAGTGTTTACACTGTAAAACACCTGTGTGCTCAAAATGCACAATATACCCTTAGATGAGTTCCGTGAGGGGTGATGAGTCCAAAATGAAATGGAAGGTAACACCTGTCCTGGTACATTGGGGGTTTTGCAAATACGGCATGGCACCCACCAAAATCTGCGTTCCTAAAGCCAAATAGCACTCCCTTTCTTGTACGCCCTGCCATGCGCCCAAACAGAAATTTACACCCACATGTAGGGCACTGCTGAACTTTTTTGGAGTGCTTTTTGTCCAAGGTTTCTTGTGAAAATTAAACATTTTCATCTAAAACTGCATATTATTTGAAAAAGTATTTTTTTTTAATTTTCAGAGCCTAACGTTAAAAAAACCTGTGAAACTTAAGGGGTGTAGTATCCCAAATTAGGTATTTTTAGGGGTATTTATCAGCTTAGGTTGTCCGCAGACCTGTAATGGTGCCTAAAAATACCCTAATGAAAATGAAACCCCAAAGAGCAGCTCCTATTCTGAGGCTTGTGGTTAAGTCAAATAGCTTGTGGTTAAGTCAAGCTAGAGCCAAATATGGGGAATCCCTAAAGACAGCAGAATCGGGGCAATCAACATGAAGGAAACCCTTGGTAAAATCTGCAAAAAATATGTGAAATTTTTCCCTTTAAATTTTTCTGTAAAATTTCCCGTGAAATACCCAGAGGGTTAATAAACTTTTCAAAAAACTATTTTGAAAGCTTTAAGGGGTGCAGTTTTTTTTAGATGGGCATTTATGGAGGTGTCTAAACCAAACCCCGCCCCTTTAAAGTAACATAAAAAGAGCAATCTGTGTTGCAAAATTTTTTTGAAAATTGAAAAAAAATGCCAAAGTACCCAACAATTGGGAAAAGCATTTTTAAACTATTTTTGCTGGTATAACTATCTGTCTTACATGCAGACATTTTTTACTTTGAAAATGGCAAGTTTTTTTCAAATTGTTAGGACATTTTGATATTTTTCACAAAAAAAACAAGATTTATGGACGAAATTTTATTTCTACTTCAAGGGGGGTCTCACTCAACGATTAATTTTTTGTAAAATCTTTGCAAAAAAAAAAATCATTTGCAAAATGTACCCCTATGTATGGGCTGCATCACTCCTCAGGTGATACTACAGACCTGTTCATCCCCTGATAAACTCCAGTGTGGTTGCTATGCTACAAAAACCCGGCGTCCTAGCACTCGCACTGCAGGACAGTAAATACGCCCCTGAATTCAAAATTGAATCTGAAAAAGATAAATCAATGTAGTGAGACAACCTCTTTAAAGCACAATATGTGATGAGAAAAGGCATTAAAAAGTTATTCCCCAAAAAAGTGTACATTCATAGAGGCCAAACGCATGGTCGGGGAAGGTTTAATTTTAGATAAAAGGGGGGACATATAGGGGGATCTTGAAGTTATATTTAAACCCCAAAAAGGCCTGGCCTATTTTTACGGGAAAGTTTTTTTTTTTCCCTTATCAAAAAAAAAAAAAAAAAATCTCTCTTTCAAACCTCTGTGTTCCCGTGCTGATGGGTTTAAATTCATGGTGCCCCTGCAAACCAATCACAAGCCTTTATGAGTGTGCGGGATTCATCGAAAAGGGGACCAATGAGGCCCGCGAAAAGCTACAGGGGGCATGTGAAAAAATGTCATTTACCAGGGGAAAGCTAAAGACCCAAAGGGCCCTGGTGCAAAACTTCGCTTGAGCCCCCCCCTAAAACCCCCGGGGAAAAAGTCTGTTTGGGCCACTTCTTTTTAACACAGGTTCCCCACTGGACGTTTTGGGGGGAAAACCCCGAAAATTTTGGTGTGGGGCTGCCCGGAAAGTTTTTCTATTTAAAAGGGGGTTGTCCAATTGGGAAAAAAATTTAATTTAAAAAAGAGGCCCCTCCCATCCCCCAAAAAAAAAGTAGGGAGGGTTTAAAACAAAAAAAAATGCAATTTGCCCTTTTTTTTTTATTGGTTTATTTTTTTTTGGAGTTTACACTGAACGGGTCAGTAAGTATACAAGGGCCCCATTATCAAACCCCATATAATTTTAATAAAACCATCATAAATTAATGTTTAAACCAATTTTACCAAGGGCCTAATAAAACAATAACCATTAAAAAAAAAAAGAACCCAAATAATCACCCCCACATATCCTTTCTAAATTTTGTGAAATAATACCCTCATACTTTAAAGACCAAAACAAAATTCAACACCAATAATACCAATACCAAAAAAAAATATCAAGGACCCAAAAATTTACCCGGGACATCTGGGCCACATATTTCCCACCATAAAGAGACTGAAAAAAAACCATTTGTACGGTTAAATGGGGAAAATAAACCATTACACTTAGACTAAAAGAATAAACCCCGGGGAAAACAGTGACCATATAGTGGTTGATAGCCCGTGTATTTCAGGCTCTGGGAAGCCAAAATTGGTGGGTTAGGTCAGTTTTTATTAAGGAAATTCCCCGCTTTGGTTTCTTAGGTAAAGGTGTATAGGGCCCCCCCCAAATACAAGGGTATTTTATAGGGCCTTCCCCCTCCGGTAGTTGGTAGGTATTGTGCCTGCCCTTTATGTGTATTAGGATATAGGCCTTTCCAAACCTTATTTGTAGGTATATATGGCCTCCCCCAGGTAGTTAGGTATATAAGGCCTTCCACCCAGGTAGTTAGGTAGGTATAAGGGGCTTTTCCCCCCCCGGGTAGGTGTTAGGTAGTTGTATAAGGGGTTTTTTCCCTAAAGGGTAGGTAGATAGGTAGGTATACTGAGCCCCTCTATGTAAAAAATAATAATAATACTCCTCTGTTCTCTTCCTCTTTGAATCCGACGTCATCACACCACTCACTGCGGTACACCAGTTCCAGCGTTTACAAAACCCTAAGCCTAGCGGCAGCGGCGCAGTGACATCATTACATTGCGCTGCTGCCCCCCAATCGGGAAGGGCCGGGAATAGGGGGTTCCTCTTCTCCTTAGCCGCCCTTGCCTGTGCAGAGGGGGGCTGAAATTGCGTAGATGGGTTAGTGCCCGGGGGCAATACACGTGGGGAGGGGGACCTGGGGACCCCCCTGGCTCAGGGCCCCAGTCGCAAGTGCGACCGCTGCAACCCCTGTAGCTATGCCACTGATCATGACTTCATTGGCCGGAAGTACCGGGAGCAGCAGAACACGAAAAAAGGGCGGGTTTGGAGTTGAGTTTTTTTTCTATTCTGGATTCAAAAGGGCTGAGAGAAAATTTTCTATAACTGAAATCCCCTTTGAACACCAAGCATGTTTTTTTTTGTGTTTAGTCGCTGTCACAATCCCACACATTTTTTTTTTATAAAGGCTTGTTTTTTGTGAACTAACTTGTATTACTGTGGGGGGAGGATTGAAATAATAATAACAAAATACAATTCGTAATTAATTTTGTTTATACAGGTTTCATCTCTTAGGAACATGAGAAAATGTCTTATCCAGACTTCTTTTTTTCCCATAGCAACCAATCTGCGCCCCTTTATTTTTTTTCGGGGCTCTATATGAAACGAAAGGGGAACTCGAATTGGGTGCTCTGGGCAACAAAGACAGTCTGAGACTAAGACAGTTTTCATACATGTGTTTTGCACAATTCAGTGCTATGGAAAAAATTATTGTTCTGTCACTGATAGTTATTTTATTTAATAGACATAACATGACATGTACGAGAGAAGTTTTTCTGGACTTTTTTGTGTTTTTACCCCGGGACCCTTTTTAGGAACATATGATTTACTTAAACTTTACAAGTTTTTGTTATTGGGTAGAATGTAGAAAAAAGCTAAATCCACCATTGTTTATTGGTGTTTTTTTAATGGTATGTATGTACCATGCAGGGTAAATAATAAGTGCACATTTTGTCAGGGCTGGGCGGCGCTCGGGTTCGGGAAAAATGTTCGCAGCAGTGTCAGCGCCCCACCCGATACATTTTCTGCTGGGAGTGTGTGAGTGACAGAGGCCAGCCATCCGGACAGGGGGCTCGCCCCACCCAAGGGGAGGACCCGGAGGCCCCCTCCAATCACTACAAGGGCGGTACCGGGGGAAACACTTTTAAACTCCTGAGTGGTGCTGCCCCTGTAAATTCTCCTGGCTGCCTTTACTTGTTTTGTATTTTGTATTTGCTTCTCTGTTTACCTGCCCTGGCTTGTTCCCCTGCCCGGCGGGTCTTCTGATTTTGCCCCTCCCTCCCTTTTTGTTTGACCTCGGCTTGTTTACTTTATCCCCTTGGGGTTTTGATTTGTGGCTTGGGTTCCTGTTTGGTTTGACCCGGTGTTTGCCTATTCTTCCCCGGGGGGCCCCCCGCACTCTAGCAAGCAGGGATTGTCGCCCAGTTGGGCTCCCGCTAGGGCAGCACGTAAGGGAAGGACGGGGGGGCTGGTTTCCGTCAGGGCTCACTGTACCCCCCTTTTGGACGGAAACATTCTTTTACAGGTTTTACAAAAAGGCTATGTTCACTTATTTGGGATTTTAAAAGCCCGTAATTCGTGCCGTACTGCGCAAATTACGGGTTAAATACTCCCAGTCATTATGGAAAATTCCACGTTCTCATAGGGGAAAAGGGGAGAGAAGTGCATGCATTTATTCATGGCGTATACCCCAAGTATAATGATTCTATTTGTTCCGGCGGGCTGCTGGCCCCCACGCCCCAACCCGCTCCTGCCCCGCCCCCTTACACACAGCGTAATTGCGGGGCAAAATACGTTCCGCAATTACACAGTGTGAACATAGCCTAACAGTGGTTCCCTATAATTTTTAATTCATGTTTACTTTTAAAAAAATTGTCACTTTTTAATTTGAAAAGAGGGTCATTTATTTATTTTAGAGGGACTTTTTTAAACTTTATATATATATTTCACATTTAGTTTTTGACCCACTAAGAGACTTGAAACAGTGGTCATTTGATTGTCTCTATTATTATATTATTGTCATTGTTACACAATGTATTAGCCATGCCTCTTGCATGGCTGATTAGACTTAGGCTATGTTCACACGGTTTAAATTGGGACGTATTTCGCCCCGTATTTCGTGCCGTACTGCCGAATACGGGGGAGATAACCCCAGTCATTACTTTAACCCCAAAATTCTCATAGAGAACTATGGATTACGGACCTCCCCCTCCCCAATACGGGAGCGGGGAGATAAGTGACATATCAAATATTTACGGCGTGTACGCGCCGAGAATAATGCATGTCTATGGAGCCGGCGGGCTGCCACCCCCCCCCTCTCCGCCCACCTACGCACGGCGTAATTGCGGGGCGAAATACGTCCCCACAGTTATGCCGTGTGAACTCAGCCTTATACCTATGAAAGAACTGGTGCCCTTTGTTATGTTCCTAATAACCACAGAATCCCATCAAAACATGTCTACAGAAACAAGGATCAACATCCCTCTGTCAAACTCCCTGGCTGCTGGACTCTTGCTGTCAATCGGACACTGTACAACTGTACAACGTGACAATTATCAATACTAACATAAGTCTAAAAATGCCAACTCAAAAGTGATTTTTTTGGTATGTTAAAACTGATTTGAACGAAGCACAGCGTCAGTGCCTGCATGATCCTCATGACATAACTGTATGTCATAGTTTCCTAATGTAATGTAAACCATTAATGACATTGTAGGCCGGCCTCAGGCTTATCATAACTCCAAACTCCAAAATGCAGCAATTTTGTTTAACCAAGATTTGGCAAAATTTGCTGCAATAAACCACAAGATGACTTCTACATATGAATACACCCTAAGCATTTGGATACCTCTTGTAAAAATCCTGCATTTGCCCCTAGTCTCAACACATGGAGTTCCATCAACCAAAATATTAATAACTATATATTTATATAATATAATAAATAAATATATATATATCATATACCTTAGTACTCTAATGGCTTACCTTAATGTTCAATATTATATTTAATATCTAACATAAATTTATTGTAGTAACCTGCTTTATGAAAACTGTTACTAAGTTTATCTGTATTTTAGACAGCCTAGAAAAGACTTTAAAGGTGTTGTCTCACTATATGGTTTCACAGAACAACAGTAGCTTTAGATTCATGCATCCTTTCTCTTCCTGGTCATACTGTTGGTTGTTCTATAGCAGTGATTAGCATTTCAGCTCTGTATTTGCAGCACTTTTAAGTGCACTGACTTGAGAGCAAGAGATCTTATCTATAGTGCAGAAGGCTTCAGAGCTCAAAGTAAACACTTCAAAGTAATTAGTCTCCTTTGTTTGTTAGAGATAACAGACTCTGTTCTCAAGCTGCCAGCAGTCCTTTGTCCCTGCTCTCAGATAAGACAAACAGCAGAGAGAGCAGGTTGACAACCTAGAGAAACATGTGTGCACTCAGAGCAAATAAATTCTTTAACCTTCTGACCAGTGAAAAATCAAGAGACATGTAATTGGAAAAAGTATTCAATTACCTGTCCCTACATGTTGAAAGCTAATGTTTGTAGTGAGGCAACACCTTTAAACTGTACATTATTTTGCACCAATTCTATCAGATCTGCATTAATAAATGTGTCCAATTTCTTTCTGCTTCCTATCTATAACCTCTTTTTTCACCTATTTAAATTTTTAAAAATAAGTAAACAGTGACTGCAAATAGTGTTGAATTTGGCACACAACATTGTGCCATTAAAAAATATGCAGATGGCACACACACAATAATAATGGAAGGTAGACTCACTGCCATAGCTGTGGCCTGCAGGAGCATCTGCTGCTTGTAAGCAGGAGGAGCAGGACACTAAAAGCAAGGGCAGTGGAGCTGATGGACAGCATTAAAAGGGTTGTCTGCTTCCTTTTAACCAACTTTTTTTTAGGATATTGATTACTTTAGAAAATAAAATAAATGTATACTCACCTCTCCTCTCACTTTCGATGCATGTCTTCCCTGATATCCTGTTTAGTACCTGGTTATGGCAGTCAGATCATCACCAATGCAGCTGCTGATTGGCTGTTATGGTCAAATTTCCTGACATCACCATTCAGAAGTGAGCCTGCCGGTCACATCAAGCAATGGCACTATCAAATCTTATAGACTGGTAATACTTTTCTAGGAGAAATAACAGAAAGAACACACAACACAGAGACCTAAGTAAAGATGCTCCAGTTTCACTACCATGAAGTTAGGCAATGTCACATTAACCTGCAGCCATTTAGCAGCTGCAGCTTTGCTGTCCTGTCCTGCTGGAACCAGGATTTAAAAAGATGACTGGGAGAGAGGAAGCACCGAGGAAGTGCTGGAACCAAGGTGAGAGAAGAGATGAGTATACTTTTTTTGTACTTTATAAGGCCATTAGTTTCCCAAAATTTTTTTGAAGAAATTGAAGTGGACGACTGATTTAAATAGGCTTTCAAAACTTTTTATTCAGCTGTATTCAGGACTCCTATAGAAATGAACAGGAAGAACTACACAAGTGCAGCCATTTCCCTGTTCTCTGCAGTTAGCCTGTAGTTCGCTACGAACTGCCTGCAGACGGGAAAGTAATTGGATAGAAAAACACCTTTAAGAAACTGAAGATTGACAACAGAAAAAAACACATGGTCCATGTAGTTTATTGTTATATTATTTCATTTAAAAAAAATTCTAGTTCAGACCTTGTACATGTTTTTCCAAGGCATATTTAAGACTTCATGACCGTACCATTTTCCCTGCTGATGTCTAGACACATTTTAGTTTGTTTAGTACATGCGGATTTGAAAGCTATAATGCTTTCTTATGCTAAGTTGTTCAAAAGTTTTTTACTTTCTCTCCAGGATATTTAAGGACTTATTTTTATGTTATGATAACATTACAATTTTGTTGAGAATATTAGAGAAAATGGTAAAAATAGAAAAATGTTTTTCAAATTGTTTACTATATTTTTCGGAATAGCAAAATAGCTACTAACAAAAGTCTTTAAATTGTGTTCCCATTTTTTATATAGGTGGTTTATAGTTTGGATTGCCTGGGACTAAAACTTGCGATTTGGGCTGTTAGATATTAATTTCTATATACTTTTTTACACATTGGCCCAGATGTATGAAAGTTGTCGCAACAGGCTTCTGCCCTAGGCTACGACAGAAATAATGGTGTACTCCACGTCCGACATATTCCTAAAGCATTTGTGCCAAAAAGAGTGAGTTTGTCCGACAAGACCTTTTGCCTGCTCCTGGGGACGTGTCTATGCCAATTCGTATGATACAACACATTTATGTAGCTCTCATGCCAAAAAGTGTCACAGTTTATGTGTCGTTATTCATGCCATTTTCAACGTGGCGAGGCTAAAACAGAATTAGTCACAGTGTAGGACACTTTTTTGGCGCACAGGCTGTTTGTCTTATGATGTGACACATTTATAAAGTGCTGTGATACATTTTCAAACATAAGCATGAACATAACTTTGGTGTAGCCCTACCTGAGATACTTTCCACAGCGACACTTCTTATACTTCTGAGCCATTGTGTCTCTCCCACCCCCGTAAGGTCAGAAAAGTCATCTGCGGGCATTTTTACAACAAACTTTTTCATTTCTCATTTCCTCTTGCTGTGTGTACAGCAAACAGGAAGCACTGGACAGTAATCAACCATCTCTGTCTACTCTCTGGATAGCCATGGTATTGCTGACAGTTGGCTTTCACTCCTGCCCTCAGATTGGCTGCAGCAGTCCATTAATATGTGACATCAATGCTGGAGGCTGGTTGTGCAGAGAAGACCAGTGGACTGGAGACATATCACCAGGTAGCAGCTGGAGCAGGTGAGTATAACATTTTTTTCTTTGCTTTTTCTTTATATCCACAGACAAATCTGCAAACCAATCTGCATATTTTACCTTTGGAGAACACTGGAATTGCTGTGGACATTCTGCAGCAATTCTGATGTGTGTGAACATATCCTAAAGTGTGTTTTTGAGATATAAAAGATTTATATAAATAAGGGAACTGGCATCAAATAATGCATTGATCAATAGATCCCCCCACCCACTGCTCTCACCTCAGTGGTCCTATTCACAGGTCTGTGTTTACTTGGTTGCAGCAGTGACCTGCTCATGTACCCACATGGCCACTGCAGCCAAACACTAGCCTCAGCTACTTTCATCGTACACTGCTGAGGCCGGTAATAATTTGCTGCAGTGGTCATTTGGGTATGTCACCACTGCCAAATAAACACAGACCAGGGGGAGTAATGGTGGTGATGGTTGTTTAGATATTTATGCCATTTTTCCATATAGATACTTTTTCATATTTCAGAAAACCTTGTTAACACCAAAATAAGATCTGTCCAGAAGGGATTAAAGTTACTATTTTTATTGTCGTCTTTTATACTTAGTTCATAGTGGATATACATAATATGCACATAAGTCCATATACTTTTCTTCTTAAGGCTATGTTCACACGGGGTAATTTTGGCACGCATTTTGCGTCGTATTTGCGCTCTAATACGAGTGAGATGCTTGCTGAAATTACGGTAATCCACAGTTCTCATAGAGAACTATGGATTACGCCTCCTCTCCCTGGGCGTACAATACGATCGTATTGTACACGCTGGGAGATAAGTGACATGTCAATTACTTGCGACGAATACGCGCCACGAGTAATGACAGTCTATGGAGCCAGCGGGCTGCCGCCCCCCGCTCCCTACACGTCATGCGACTCCCAAACACCCGGCGGTTTATGCCGTGTGAACATAGCCTAAGATTCACTTTATGTTTTATGTTAAAAAAAAACAAAAACATCATTAAAGGGATTTTGCCACGATCTCATTTCATATCTCCTGCATCCAGCTCTTCAGCGCTCTGTGCTCAGAAGGGGGCGTGTGTGATTTGTTTGAATTGCTTATCATGTGACCCAGCAGGATGACATCACCAGGCCTTTCCTCTCTTTAGTCAAAGAAAGATCTACTTATGTATAGAGCAGCGAATAGCTCAGAGGTAACGTTTTTACCTCACAGCACAAGTGTCCTAGGTTCAAATCCCTGCAGGAACCAAGCCTGTGTTTTTTTCCTCTTTATCAGTGCACATTCATCATTGAGGTTTCTTTTTTTATTTATCTGCACTGTTTGACTAATTACTAAGGAACACAAAGGACAGGAGTAGAATGACAGCACCTGGGGTTTGAACACTCAGTAGCTGCCTAAGAGGAGAGGTGATTTCTGAGCATGTGCGACCAGGAGTGAGTAGCTCTCAGCCCTGGTCGTATCCCCTGAAGACGATCAATAAACAATGGATCACTAAAGGAGCAGCTAAAACAAAAACGGTGCAGAATTTTTAATAATGATGAATGGTGAAAATGTTTATTATTTAGTTTGCAAGTTTCCGAAGTCAATTTTACTTCGTGGCAAAACCCCTTTAAGTACAGTGTTTTGTGTGAAACTGTAAATTATATAAAGATTTTATCTAAACCTTTATTAGGGTGGTTTCACACATAGCCATGCTTTCTTATGTTTTTTTTCTCAGTTCTGATGCTATTTTTTTAAACAGCTGGTGTTTTCCATATAGAACTCTGTAGGAAATTAATGCTTTGTCTACACAGCAATGTTAAAATGGCATCCAAAATCCGACGGCATTTAAACATCGCTGGACCACGTTATTTGGTGTGGGTTTGCACTAAAAACCGCAGTTGGTTTACGGATTTGCCATCGGCCCTGTACATTGAGGGGGACATGTATGAAAACTGTGTAGGTCTAATGCTTTCTTTGTTGCCCATAGCAACCCCTCAGAGTGCTCCTTTCATTTTTTCATAGCACTATATGAAATAAAAGAGGAACTCTGATTGGTTGCTATGGGCAACAAAGAAAGTCTTAGACCTGGACAATTTTCATACATGAGGCCCTGAATGTACAGGAATCTGACGGCAAATCTGACATGTTTGAAAATCCACTGGAATTCGTCGGATTTCAAAACCGACGGGGACAAATCTGTGCTGTGTACACTAAAGCACAGTTTTTCATTGCTGTTTATTGGGCACAGGATACAGTCGGATTTTTGGCGGTTTCTAAATACTGAATCCGCCAAAAATTCGACCAAAAACCTGTGCTTTGTAGACTTAACCAAATACAGAAAAAAAGCTTGTCTGGAAGATGCCACTGAGCAAACTCTGGTAAATAATGCATAAATTCTTACCATTTTTAGAAGCCAAAAAAGTCAAAAACGTATGTGTGAAGGAGGCCTAATAGCAGCTATAATGTTGTTATACACTCAACAATCATCCAACTCGGTTCTCCTTACTTTCTGTGAAATCCCCTTTAAAAAACAATAGCACGCTTATCAGTGACCAGACTAGATTCATTTATAGTTGTTTTGCAGACAGGAAATGCTGCTGACACAATTTTAATCCTATCAGTCATAACCTTTTGCTAAACTGTGTTTCAAAACTTTAATGTTTTGGATCAATTGGGTAATTATGGATTAAAATAACAAGTCACATTCATGCTCTAAGTTACAAGGTCTTGACCAAGTCACAGAATTCCTCTATCTGCTTATATTCTGGTTGCCTGCAGCCACCACTAGGGTTGACTTACTGCAAAATAATTTATTCAATGCCATTAAAATGAAAAATATGTATTATATTTCAAGCTCTTTAATTTCCTCTAGTGGTGACTGCAGGTGGACAAAATTGTGTAGATAAACATTAAAGGGGTTGTCTCACTACAAGGATTACTTTCTATGTTAAAGATCTTGCAAAAACAAGTCACTTTGCAATATATGTCCATTATCATTGTCCTATCTATTCCTAGATATCCTATGGACTGCATCAGCTTCTCAGGTTGCTATAGCTACAGACCTGTATACTCTCTCCTGATAGTCTGCCAGCACTGGTCGCTATCGCTACAGACCTGGCTTCTACTGCAGCCTAGTTGAAGCCAGTAAACACGCCCCTGAATTCAAAATGAAACCAAGAAAACAGGACTGAGGTAAGATGAATCGATGTAATTAGACAACCCTTTTAAGCTTTTTTAAAAATTTAGATGTACCCACAGTTGAGGCATATTACTGTGACCACTACCTACTTTCAAAATCGACATTGTGTAGCTTATGAAGGAAATCATGTCAAGTGCTCGATGGGTTTATAAAGTATGCGAAAGTATGTCTGCACACATATCCTTTATTGCTGTCATAGGAAAAAGGGGGTGGTATATCAGAGTTGCAAAAGGGATTATTATTAGCTTTCTAGCCAATAGTGGCAGTATTTCTGAATCCGTGCAATTTGTGAACTGTTCACGTGCAACTGTGGTAAAAGTGTGTAATGAGTGGACAAATGGCACCATTGTGAATAAGTCACGTGGAAACTGCAGAGCACCAGGTGAATGTCCGCTACGAAGGTGCACGAGGGTGGACCAACAAAATACTGTGCAGAAGCTCACCACCAAAATTAGTCTTGGGACTACCATATGGGTGTAATACAAGAGTTCAACTAACCCTACTACGTATGGGGCTCTGAAGTAGATGGTTTGAAGTAGACAGTTGGTCACTTCACCTCTGCTAATAAATTTGCATTGGCAAAAAAGGCTTCAATTTTCATTTTAATGGTAGTGTCAGAATTAGACATCTGCTGATTGACAAAGGGTTCAGTTTTCTGAAGAGTCACACTTTCTGCTTTATCGAATAGATAGAGGTTGGCATGTCAGGCAATGAACAGCAAAGAGCAAACACCCTACAACCATTGCCGGAATAACACTAGCTGATAATTGCAGCATTACATTCTGGTGAATATTTTTGTGGCATTCCCTGGGCCCAGTCATACATGTGAAAGGCATTCTCAACCGATTTGAGTATAAATCCCTCCGTGGAGATCACATGCATCCAAGTATGCTGACAATCTTCGAGGATGGGATTTTCCAGTAAGGCAATACGACATCTCTAGAAATGTCTGACATTGGTTGAAGAGTATGACCGAGACTTCCAAGTACTACCTTGGCCTCTAATCCCTAAGACTAAATCTCATTTGGGCATCTGTGGGACCGACCTTAAATATCGTGTTTGCTCCATGAATTCCGCCACACACCTACCAGCACTTGTGGGATACATGGAAGTAAGCATGGCATCAAATACCTGTGAAAACCTACCAGGACCTTAAGGAATCAGTCACAGCCTGCCTGGCTGCTGTCTGGCGGTTACTCTGGGTATTAATTAGTGGTCATATTATTTTGACTCAACTGTGTTTTTGGAAAATACTTATAAACAGCTTCTTTAAATATAAAGTAGTATTAAAAATGACATTATTAAATGATGATGTTAGTATATGTTCTGATATTGCAGATCTGACTTGGATTTTAAGTGCAAATTGTGCAACAGAAATCTGCAACAGTTTCGCTGTATGGTACGCAGGGATAAGATCATTTAGAATTCCATCTACATGTAGTAGAAAAAAATCTACACAAACATAAGGGGATGCAACAGATGTTCAAACTGTAACATGTCCATTTAATTGTGGAAATTACATTGATCAGGTGAAATCCACTAATAATGTTAAAGCACAAGTGGAATTTGCTGCAGATTCGCAAAAACCTCTGCTACATCTGACCTAAGAGTGCGTTCACACAGCAATTTCAAAATACTGGTCAGTATTATCCGACCGGTGTTTTGGCGTTTTTTGTCACGTAGGGGCGCGGCTTTTGTCTGCGGTTTGCGTATTCAAGCTGCCCCCCTCCATATCGATATATTTGGTTTTCAGACGGAAGAGTGAACATGTTCTAATTGATTTTTGTGCCAGCGATGTAAAAAAAATCGTCCGGCATAAAATCCATGAACTACTGCACGGATTTTCTATTTAAGTCAATGTAAAAGGTGCTTGACCTCCAAAATCTTTTCGTTCTCAAAGGCATCCTCTGAACTCTCTATTAAAGATGGAGATACAAGCTTGTGAGAGAAGCAGTAAAGGACCAAAGGTTTTACAAATTAGACATGGAAGGCATTGGGAATGCATAGGTAGGAAGATAGATGGAGCTTATAGATATACGGTTAATCTGGTGAATCACAGAATAGGGCTCAAGGAACCAAAAAACACGCTTAAAATATGGAACCTCTAGAAAACTACACAGTTATACTTTTTCAATTGATTGTAATACAGGCAGAATTTTAAGACTCTTGTCCTCTTGTGACTTAAATTGGGATGTGGCTTGTAACAAGAACTGACAGGTGTCTTGCTAGATGGAGAGGAAGTAACAATCTTGGTAATTGACTGCTGGCACATCTGAAGAAGCAGAAAAAGGAAAAGAAAAATGAGGATATTGCCTGCAGACAATAAGAAAGGATGAGGATCCAGTGGACTCACCATTATGGTTGTACAACAATTCTTCTCAGGACAGCAAGTTTGTCCAGTTATATTACCACAAGGACACAGGGTTGCTCAACTGGTTTACATATTTACAGTTGTGCTCAAAAGTTGACATACCCCGGCAGAATTTTTGCTTTCTTGGCCTTTTTTCAGAGAATATGAACGATAACACAAAAACTTTTTTTCCACTCATGGTTAGTGGTTGGGTGAAGCCATTTATTGTCAAACTACTGTGTTTTCTCTTTTTACATCATAATGACAACCTGAAACATCCAAATAACCCTGATCAAAAGTTTACATACCCTGGCGATTTTGGCCTGATAACATGCACAGAAGTTGACACAAATGGGTTTGTATGGCTACTAAAGGTAACATCCTCACCTGTTACCTATTTGCTTGTAATCAGTGTGTGCATAAAAGCTGAGTGAGTTTCTGGGACACAGACAGACTCTTACATCTTTCATCCAGCCACTGACATTTCTGGATTGTGAGTCATGGGGAAAGCAAAAGAATTGTCAACAAATCTACAGGAAAATCTAGTTGAACTGTATAAAACATGAAAAGGATACAAAAAGATATCCAAGGAATTGATAATGTCAGTCAGCAGGGTTCAAACTGTGATTAACAAATGGAAAATCAGGGCTCTGTAAAAACCAAACCACGGTCATGTAGACCAACAAAAATTTTGGCCACAAGCGCCAGGAAAATTGTTCGGGAAGCAAAGAAAAACCCACAAATAACATCAGCTGAAATACAGGACTCTCTGAAAACTCATGGTATGGCTGTTTCAAGATGCACAATAAGGAGGCACTTGAAGAAAAATGGGCTGCATGGTCGAGTTGCCAGAAGAAAGCCATTACTGAGCAAATGCCACTAAGTATCTCGCCTACAATACGTCAAACAGCTCAGAGACAAGGCTCAAAACTTCTGGAACAAGGATATTTGGAGTGATGAGACCAAAATCAAATTTTTAGGCCACAACTATAAATATTAAATTTGGAGAGGTGTCAACAAGGTCTATGATGAAAGGAACATCATTCCTACTGTAAAGCACGGAGGTGGGTCACTGATGTTTTGGGGATGTGTGAGCTTCAAAGGCACAGGAGACTTGGTCAAAGTTGAAGGAAAGATGAATGCAGCACGTTATCAGCAAATACTGGAGGCAAATTTGCACTCATCAGCCCGGAAGCTGCGCAAGGGACATATGGGACCTACTTAGACGTTCCAACATGACAACGATCCAAAACACAAGGCTAAGTAGACCTGTAATTGGCTACAGCAGAACAAGGTGAAGGTTCTGGAGTGGCCATCTCAGTCTCCTGACCTCAATATCATTGAGCTACTCTGGGGAGATCTCTAGCACGCAGTTCATGCAAGGCAGCCCAGGAGTTTACTGGAAATGGAGGCTTTTTGCCAAGAAGAATAGGCAGCTTTACCATCTGAGAAAATAAAGAGCCTCATCCACAACTATCGCAAAAGACTTCATTGATGTTAGAGGGGGCAATACATGGTATTTAGAACTGGGGTATGTAAACTTTTGATCGGGGTCATTTGGATGTTTTTGGTTCTCATTATAATTTAATAAGAGAAAACATAGTAGTTTGACAATAAATGGCTTCATCCAACCACTAACCATGAGTGGAAAAAAAGTTTTTGTGTTATCATTCATATTCTCTGAGAAAAAATTCTTCCGGGTTATGTAAACTTTTGAGCACAACTGTATCTGTTCTTTGGATTGGAAGTGGTAAGCAGCATAGAAGTTCAACTTAACTTACAGAAGGCCATGGACTATTCAAACTGGACCCCACGATCAGAAACAATATGCTGTGGTGGTCCATGCAGGCAGAAGATGTGTTTTAAAAAGAGAGTTCCAGTTGAGCAGAAGAGGTCAGACCAATGCAACAAAGCAATGGCAATGGAACAAAGTATGCCATATTGGAAAACCAGTCAACAACAACCCAAATAATGGTACAATTGGAAGATGATGTTAGATAAATAATAAAGTCCATGGTGATATGAGTCTAGGGGGTCTCCAGGCAGGTATTGCACAAGGCCAGCAGGAGACCTTGTTTTTTGTACAGATGGGGCATGCAGCTTCAAATTCCTGAAGAGATGACCACCAGTAGTGTTGGGAAGTCAAGCTGAAGGACTTCCAAACTCCTGAATGTCCTGCCAACTTGAAAGACTGTGCCTTGGATAAGGCTTGATTCCTTCAGACTTGTGGAATATTATCAAATGGAATGGTAGGTGCAGAAATCAGACAGCCTGAAGAAACAATATACTTGTTGATCCAATGAGCAGTACTAAACATCCACTTTGATATTGTTATTTAGGGGCATAAAGTGAGGAAGAAAATTGAAGCGAGAGATAAAGAGAGGTCTGGGGTTCACACATTGAGCTGTCTGCAGCTACAGGAGGTTTTTGTGATCCATGAAGATAGTAACTGGATGTCAGGTTCCCTTAAGAAGATGCCACCTCTCTTCCAAGACAAGCCTGATTGCAAACAATACACAGTCCACAATGGTATAATTCCTATCTGCCAGAGAGAACATCTTGGCATGAAACCACAAGTTATTGTTTTACTTTTGTTTCTTTGAGATAGGGCTGTTCCTACCTCAGTGAAGTATGTGTCCACTTCAGGAAGAATAGTTTATCAGGATCTCGGTGATATAGAATTTTAGCTGAGGTGAAAGCACTTTTTAGACAAGAGAAAGCCTCATCTGCTTCAGAAGTCCAAATCTTAAAGTTTCTGCCCTACTTGATCTAGGTAAAAAATGGAGATAACAGGGTGAAAAATGTGGAATGAATTGCAGGTAGTAAATTTTGAATCCCAGGAGGTGTTTGATAGCATAGTGTTCCACAGGACGTAGCCAGTTGAGAACTGCTGACTACTTCTTGGTATCTATGAGCAGATTCCAATCAAAAAGTACATATCAAAGAAATGGTGGGCTAATACAATCAAAGATATCTGAAATGTTCATACCAGGTATTAAGTGCCATTTTCCAATTGCCTTTCTCTCATATATGGATTAAACTGTATGTTTCTCTTCCCCCACTATAAAACAGATCAGAGATCAAAGAGAAAGGATTACCTCTTCTTTACCATGATCTTACTAAGTCCTCTATAGTCAACGCAGGGCTGATGATAACTATCCTGCATCAGCTGGAGAATAAGCATTACGAAAAAGCCTCTTGTCCAGAACTCCTTGATATAAGCAGTCATAGTTTCTGTCTCAGGCAATATCAAGGGACAATCATGAGGTCTACGATAAGGGCAATCATAAGGTCTATGAGATGGCAGTTCCTCTGCCTGTTCCTTACTGAAACAATTCAAAAAATTTTATATGGCCATTCCAAAAAACAAATCATCATCTTTTTTAACTGGTCGTTCGTTCATTTACTTGTATGCAATGGCCCATTGATTTTTTGGGATCACCTGTTTCTTCAACTCAAGGTCATTAACTTAAATTTTCTTGTAAAATGTTTTAATGCAGCTTTGAATTCATTTTTGATCCAAGGGCAAATGATGATCTAGGCACATAGAGACCAGTTCTAAATAGCTTTAAAGCAGTGTAGAGTGTGCCAGAATATATGAACCTGTTCTACTGTGGGTCATAATACAGACAGGCACATTGTAGTTCCACTACTACAACTTGGTCTGCCAGTTCTAAGTGTTAAGCGCCTAGTTTTGCCATCTTCAAGTCATAAATGTGTAGAATCATATGGTTGTGGTGTGACACGCCCCAAGAATGCCCCCACATCTTGGGGGCACTACAAAGTGGCACGGATGCCGCAAAATGCACCTAATTTTGGAGTGTTCCTGCTCTTACATCTAGTGAACAGCACTGAAAGCACTGGGACAGCCCCGTACATGAATGTCGTCCAAGGTGTCCAGGCCAGCAGCAAACAGCCCCAAATCATAATGCCCATTATCATGCCTCACAGTTAGAATGAGGTTTACTTGTAGGTGCGCAGTGTTCTTATCCCTACAAACATAGCATTGTGAATTTGTGCAATAAGGTTCCAATTTTGTTGTATCTGTCCATAAAACATATTTCTAGGAAAATTGCAGAACATCTAAGTGGTTCTAGGCAAACTTGAGATGAGTGTTGTCAGTGGCTTCCTTTCTGTTGTTCTTTCATGAACACCATCAGTATTTTTATAGCCTTTCCCAGCTTCATGCATTCCTGTAACTGCCTTCTGAAAGTTGCTTGCATTAAGGCATGGTTATCATTCTTTTTTGGTGCCGCATATATTTATTAGTAACCAGGTGTTGTATCCCTTTATTTAATGGGCAAAACACCCTTGAAACAAAAAAAATTGTCTCATTTCTTTTACCGAAACACCTTTTGTCTTTTAGTTCTTAAAGAATTCAATAATACATAGGTGAATTACTTACTTTTTCACCCTGCACTGTGGATGTTTACTCACTGTGCTACAAAAAAACATGAACAGTACAATTGTTTGTATATCATAAGTTTAGTTAGATTGTATTTGGCTATAGTTGTGACTTACATAGAAAATAATATACTACATTTTTGTAATAATTAATGCAAAAATCAAAGGTAATTACAAAGGATTCAATTACTTTTTCTTGCAACTGGCTGCAGGCCATAAGAGTACTTTAGGGAAATCACATAAGAAGGAGTTAAGATGGCAGATGGCCTACAAATGACACATAAACTAAAATAGGTTTACCCAAAGTGTGCATTAAAAAAACTGCACAAAAATATAATACCATGATGAAAAATACAAGAATTAGCTAGTTTATTAAGACACAAATAAAACAGATACTGGCGCAAGTTTTTGTGGCTGTAAATCATAAAGCAATTTATTTTGTGTTAAAGTATTTGCTTTTTGCATAGTAGTCACAACAACTTGCACCACTATCAATGTCAGTTATGAAAGGATGTACTAGCTATTTTTATTTTTTTTGCATAGTGCATTTGGAGAAGTGTCTGTAACCATCTTGATTGTGCATTCCACCCATCTGACTAAGATCCTTATAGTCAGTGTGAATGGCATATTGTGTCCTAAATGTATGGCTGCTTTGATCCCATGGGAAGGCAAACCTAGAGTTTGAGACCCACCCTAATGTGGTAGATAGGTATACACAATTTGATCAAAGTATGCACTAAAAACATCCATTTTATACATGTAGAAAAGCTAGCAGTAATGCAACTTAAATGTTCCCTGAATTAAATGTTGTATGGATTTGGTGCCTGAAGGGTGCTACTGTATTTTTTGTGTTGGAAAATTATTCCATCAAGGTCTGAGATGGGAAAACCCCTTTAAAGCATATCCTGTTGATATTCCATAAATGTCTGAGATGGGAAAACATCTTTAGTTCAAATGCATGTTTGGATATTATGTATCTTAACCTAGAATTTTTAGCATTTGTATGCTTAGAACTTGGAATTGCAGTTGTGTAAATTTACAGTTAGCCCAGCAAATGATCAGACAACAATAGCAATATAAAATAGCTGTGATACAGTGCTTCTTGTCTTTGTTCTTGTTTGGGAGTTTTTGTCTTTGAGGATTTGTTCACATAAATGTGGTAATGAGTCATCATGCATTGCTGAATTAGTGGAAGGTTACTTACTAATGTTTTCCAGAGAACATTAGCCTGATTTTTGCCAAGTCCATTTTTTTCTGCACAGTGACAGAGTTCTGTTTTATGCATTTAAAGGAATATTGCAACCATAACTTATTTAAGTATTACCTTGCTAATTTAACATTATTGCACAGCTATTTATATTTAAATGTGATACATCTTACAGTCCTTGCTTGGAGGCTGATACTTATGGAAACTACTTACATAAGAAATACATTGAATCAACATCTGAAATGTTGATTCAAATCTCAATAGAAGATTTACATTTAATTCTAACCTTTTTGTAAGCAAATATTCCCATTATAATATGTGTGCAGTACTTTTTAATATGACTATAGGGGCCATATATATACATATTATATTTTATATATATATATATATATATATATATATATCATGACTACAAGGGGCATATACATAAATCTCTCATGACTACAGGGTGCATATATATATCTATACAATGACTAGAGGGGGCATATATATACATATCTAATGAATACAGTGGGCATATACCTCTATAAGGACAGAGCTGATTGCATATGTATATTATGTACATGTATAATACTGACCCACAGAGCTGACAATCAGTCTTCAGTTATAAAATACTGGTTACCCCATACTATACCCCTAAATGACACAATATACAGTTTATTGTGTTTTTTTTTGTGTGTGACATGCTTGAATCTGATCAAGAGTCTTCCTAGAAGGACTCATGCTGTGTTGAAAGCCAAAGGTGAATTTATAAAATACTAGTAAAGTAATACACATTTTAATTTAGGTATTTCGGAGAAAAGCAGTAACAGTACAATTACATGACAAGAATCTGCATGACTAAGCAGACGCTAAATGCTTGCAAGTCAAATTTGTGTATAAGATAGGTAAAATTATTGTCTGTAAAAGGATGGGAGTCTCATGTTCAGAGCTGTAGTGGATGGTGAGATGTAGAGCCTGAAAGTCAAAAGTGTAAAACATTGTTGCCCTTTTGCTTGTCTGTGTAATTGCCCTATAGCTGCGTAATGTTTTATACTGAAATGGAAAGTTCCCTATGTTCCTAATAGGTTGTACTCGTCAGCTATTCTTTGGCCCCTGAGCTGACGCTTTACAATCTGTTGCTTTAACCTTTAAAGGTGGATTTACATGGAAAACATGTATGCAGTGTTTTCCCAGATGATGTTTAGAGGGATATATACATACGGCATACTTGGTTCAACAATCTGTGTCTGAAAATTAATTCTATATATTTGGATTAGATTGTTTTGGAGGAAAACAAAAAAGGGGCAATGTATCACTTTAAATTTGCAGTTATTTGTGGAAATCATGTTTGTATCCCTCTTACCACTTTTTTTTTAAAGCGGGTAGGGCTAAGCACAGGGCGAATGAACTCCCACAACCCAAAACTTTTATGATAATTTATATCGGGAAGTGGTAGAAATTATAAGGTTAAATGCAAGAAGTAAAACCAGCTCACCAGGACAGAGGCTGCATGGACACATTGAGACGGCACGACAAATAGTAGAAAAAGAGATTCGTCCAGCGTCCTCTAAGAAAAGTTAACTTTATTTCATATGTCCAGGATAAAACCACAGAGCAACATAAAGACGCTTACGTGTTTCGAATGGTGATGTCAGGAGAAAATATGTGTGACTGCTGCAGCCAAGTAGCAGCTCCAGTGGTGAAGTTCCAACTGTGGAAACTAGGAAGACAATAGCAGAGAACAGGGGAGAGCAGTAGGAGATACAGTATAATTTATTTGTTTTACAGCAGCAGTATACATTTTTTTTTAAATTTACATGGATTATATTTCTATAATCTATAGCCTAACTGGACCATATTAACAGCACTATGAGCTCACATAGCAATGCAGTAAGCCCTACCCAAGTACATGACATCACACAAAGCAATGCCACTAGCCATGGGCAAACATGACTCCACATGAGGCCATGTCTCTAACCACCCCAAAGCACACCCATATCATCATGCCGCATATATTGAAACACCCTGCTAACATCCTGTAGGCAGCCTGAAGAGTTCAAAACTAATTGACAGTGCAGGGAGCTGATGACTTCCTGCTCCACCATGGTTTTTAACTGTTTGCAAATTCTGAGAGCACACAGTTAAATAAACATCAAACCAGGGATCAACAGCATATGCCCTGGATATCTGGAAAATATATTCACAAACTGGGCCCTTTGTGGGGCCCCAAAACAGCTGCCTAGTATGCCCAATGGATAAGATGGCCCTGCCAATGGAGACCACAGACTAGGTTTTAGTCAGTATTACCTGTATTGACATGCTGTTTCTTTTTTACCAGATCACCTTGTGAACTTTATTTCATATGTCCCGGATAAAACTACAGAACGATGTACAGACGCTTACGTGTTTCAGGCCATGTGGGCCCTTAGTCATAGCACCAAACTATAACTCTCCAAACAGTGATGTCACGAAACGACAGGTGACCGCACCTGCAGAGCTGCAGAGCGCCAAGCTAACTGCGGGGACCAGGAAGACAGCAGACTGGGGGAGAACAGCAGGAGAGGCAGCACTGTGACCTGGACTTTCCTTTAAATATCCTTTATTTCCAACCCTGCCACCTTGTTCTACTTTCCTATTTGCACATGTCTCCCTGATGAACTGGAAGACAGGTGAAAAGCATTTGCGACTGAGATATTTATCATCACGGGTCACAATTTTCAGGGCAAGTGCTCCATTTTATGACCACTGTCAGGGTTGGGGGTAGAGCATGTTTTAGGGAGAGAATAGATGCCATGATGTAAAGAAAATGGAGTGAATACTAGCTGGTATTACCTGTCTTTTCTTACCTTGTAGTTATTTAACATAATTGACCATGGAGACAATGTTAGATGTTATAAATAAAAGTGAAGTTTTAATAATTCAAATAGTTGAATTGTAATTAGTTTACTACTACTCTCTAACTGGAAGCACATTGCAGAAGGTTAGGCAGAAATTTGGAAAAAGCAGCAAAAAAACATAGACACAAACTAGTACTAGTACCAACAGTAAGATAAATGTCTGATTGTATTTGCCTGCTTCGGTTAGTTATAACCCTAAGGATGTTTTTTGTTATAATAATATGCAGAATGGTTTGAATAGTATAAATTAATGTAGAAAATATAAAACAGGCGAGTTGGGCCAAAACTAATGTGAACAGTGCAGGGTTACAACACAGTTATACACAAATTCAATGTATTTCAAGAGACAGGTGCTGTAAATTACATAATAATAATCTGTTATTTCTATAGCGCCAACATATTCCGCAGCACTTTACAAATTCCAAGGTGTAAACCTACAGTCATACACAGTAAAGTACTTACAAAATGAGACACAAGGTTGTGAGGGCCCCTGCTCGTGAGAGCGCTTACAATCTATTAATTGTAATGGTGACAACATACGGCAAAGAAGTGCCCAAGTTTACAATGGTCCGTCATGTTTCATAAATAGGGCGGTGTTTAAACATGAAAAATGGGAATGAACCTGCCACCCAGACTGTACATCATATACAGATAAGTGCCTGTTAGTGCCCAAGTGGCAGGAGTGACAGATGGTGAGATAGCAGTTAGTGGATCTTGGTGGGCCAGACCGAGAAATTTATTTCAGGCCTCTTAATAAACTGTGAGGGGGTTGTGAATGTGCCTGATCGCCCCGTGAAGCATATTCCATAGATTTGGTGCCCACGTGGTGAAATCTTTTGAAGGGGCGGCAGGGGAGGATATATCGGGAAGAAATTGAGAATGTAGTCTGATATCATCACAGAGTGGAGAGCACGGTAGGGCGGTAGACAGAGACTAGGGAAGGAGTTAGGGAGTAGCATGCGCAGTGGAGAGCTTTATGGGTGAGAGTGCTGAGTTTATACTGTAAGTCCGTAACTGGATGGGGGCCACTACCAGTGCAGTGACTGACACACGGTAGAGGGCATCAGTATAGCGCCAGGAGAGAAAGACCAAGCCTGGCTGCGCATTTCGTGTACCAGATTGGAGAGGGAAGTTTATGCAGAGAGGGAGACCGATAAAGCCAGGGTTAGGCCAGTATCAGACGAGAAAGAAGTAAGAGCATAATGAGGAGTTAGAGTTGTTTGTCCACAGTGATAAATGGACTGGGATTTTGGGAGATATTTCTTGAGGAGCAGGTGACAGGAGCGGGCAAGGGATTGATATATGGGGAGGAAGGTGTCAGAATCAGAATCCAAAAAACCCCTAGGACAGCGCGGGCCTGCTGCCTAGGAGAAATGGTGGTACCACATACAGAAACAGAAATAGCAGGGGGGGGTTGGTAGTAGCTGGCGGAAATACAAATAAGTTCAGTCTTAGTGAGGTTTTATCTTTCAGATGTCGAGAGGACATGAAGTCAGAGACGAGCGGACAGACAGTCACTGGTGTTTTGTAGGCAAGCTTGAGTGATGTCAACGGGAGAGTGGTATAATTGGTGTCATCCCGCATAGAGATGTTACTGGAAGCCAAATCTACTGATGGTTTTGTCCAATGGGGCTGTGTACATTAAAAGAGAGAGGAACCTAAGAACTGATTCCCTGAGGAACCCCCAACAGCAGAGGAAGAGGAGAGGAGGGTCGAACCAGAAAAACGATACACTGCGAAGGAGCATCAGAGAGTAGGACGAGTACCAATCGAGTGCGGTGTCCTGTAGGCCAATGTGCCTGACATGCTGAGGAAAAGAAGTTGGTGATCCACAGTGTCCAAATGCTCAGAGATATCCAAGAGAAGCAACAATGAGTAGTTACCCTGAAGATTTTTGCTGTAGGAGGGTCATTTGAGACTTTTTAACTAAGGCAGTTTTTCCTCCGTGGAGTGTAGGGTGCGGAAACCTGATTGCAAGAGCGGGTCAAGAAGAGATTAGCAGGAAGATAGGCGGATTAGGCGGAGAGTAGACCAAGCGTTCCAGGAGTTTAGAGATGAAGGGCAGGTTAGAGACATGGTCGTTAGATATCATCACAGGACTGGTACAGAGAGGGCTTATTTAGTAAAGGGGTTATGATGGTGTGATTTGAAGGAAGATGAAAGACCCAGTGGAGAGAGAGATGGTTACAGAAAGCAGTAAGGTGATGAGAGGAAGCTGGAGAAATAGACAGGGACGAGGTGGTGAAGGAATGTGTCAGTAAGCATGTTGTGGGCAGCAACAGGAGAATCCTGGACACATCTTCCCGTGCGTCGTCGGACAAGGGCTGCGAGTAGATTGGAGGACGTGCGAGAGGAGGGACAGGTATGGGTAATATTTTGGGAACTGAGAAATGTTTAGCCGGATCATTATCAATATAGTCCTTTGAAAGTGAGTGGCCATGGTCTTCAGCACAGAGTCATTAGACCGGGAGCCTGCGCTTTAGTCCTTAGGAAAGGGAGTGAGAAGGTGTTCAAAGAGGCGTTATGGTTTGTTGTGATATGTGTGGCAGATGAGGGATGTGAAATATTTTTGTTTTTGGCGCAGTCGAAGGGCAGTGTGATCAATCCTGAGCATGAATTTGTATGGAGAAAGAGTCCCTGCAGTAGCTTTGACATTCTCCACAGCTGCACAGCCACCTAGGAACATCGCTGTAGAAACGATCTGAGGAGTGTGCCACGGCAGGCGGTCGCGTCTGACTCTGGTGGTGCGGTGTGTGAGTGGTAGCCAACACGCTCCAGGGCTGTGTTGTGGAAGTTTCATGTGTAACGTTTGACAGCCTGGTCTGTGGTACGAGGAAGCGGGAGGAGATTTGGGGCAGTGAGGACTGTATGGTGTCTTTTGAGTTCCTGAGAAATAATGGAGCGGTATATTCTTATGGGAATAGGGTCAGGTTTTGTCCAGAGAAGTCTGAGATTAGTGATAATGAAGGAGATAAGATTGTGTCAGCAGATGAGCATAAGGAAATATGGTTAAGTTAGGAAATTGAGGAAAGTATAACATAAGACCACTATATCCCAGAGATTCCCCATCCTTGGTGTTGGGGAGTCAGTAAACTGCAAGAGGCCATGCGAGGAGGTTAAAGAAAAGAAACTCGAGAGGCAGAAGGAGACAAGGGGTCTCATTGGGGATGTTAAATCACCCATGAAGATAGTGGGGCATTTTCAGATGAGAGGAAGTGTGGGAGCAGCGGCAAAATGATCCAGAACTGGCGGGGATGAGCCGGGGGGATCTGTAGAACCACTGCGAACTCTGATGGAAAATGGCTGAAAAAGTCTGATGTGTGGGTGGACCACAAAGGAGGGGGAAAGTGTGAGTAGGGTGCAGGAGGAAGGAACCTGGTTAAGTGCAGTGTGGATAGAGAAGTATGCACAACTCCTCCACCCGGCCTGTATCACAGGTCTGGGGGTGTGGGTGAATTTGTAGCCCACCAAAAGTGAGAGCGGCAAGGGAACGGTTTTCATATTGGCTGAGCCCAATGTTTCTGTTAGGGCCAGCAGGTTGATGGGAGTTGGTAGAAAAAGGTCAATGACAGCATGAGTTAGTTGCAGACGGATCGGGCCGTTTCCATAAGCAACACTTAAAAGGGGCCATAAAAAGGCGATATACAGCGAATGGCTAAAGGCAGGTTAGGCATGGTTTTCTATGGGCGGCTGAGGAGGACAATGTGTTGATGACAGATATAAAGGAAGGTGCCTGGGTTGGAGGAAGAGAAGTCCCCGCAGCGAGAAGCAGGAGAATGAAAAGTAGACAGCAAATGGGTCCAGTATATTGAATATTGAGCGGCGTTTGTGCAAGAATATGTGATCTGGAGGTTTGGGGTGTTGAAGAGGGAAAATAGCTGTGGGATGAGTACATAGGTGATGGGAGGGAGAGGAGCTGATGTGGATAAACTTTGTCTGAGGGCAAATAGGGTGGTAAGAAAGGAGGCAGATGGCTGCCATGTATATAGTAATTGCAAGCATGTTACATAAGGAGAATGCCAAAGAATGAGTTGCAACTTACTAAAAGGCGATGAGTTCCCTTCTCCCTATCTGCTCCCTTCTGTCTCAAATTCATAGGAGATAATTCTGATGATTTGCCACTTCTAAATTGCCACTTATGAAATTTGGCACGTGAAAATATTGGCCCCCAGAACTTCGGATCCACAACCACAGCTCTGCAAACTTATACTCAACTATGTATGAGTTCAAAATGAGCATTAGCGCATTCAGGTGTCGAAACTGTGGAGCTACAAATAGCTCAGCACGAGCAAAACTTCAAGGGGATTATCTGGGATTGATGGCTATACCAAATAAACACAGGATAAAATATGGAAGAGACAAGAGCTGGGCGAAAATATCTAGACAAGAATTGTACCATTTTAAACTAAGCAGAGACAGCTAGACATATAATGCCTGTGGGATTGCTGAGACTTGTTGTTCCACAGACAGGACTAACCATTTAAACAAGCTGAGACAGCAAGACATATAATGGTCGGTGGGATGGCTTGAAGACTAGGTTGTTCCAGCAAACAGGACTTACCAATTAAACTAAGCATAGACAGCTAGAACATATAATGAGGGCGGTGGATGGCTAGACTTGTTGTTCCACAGACAGACGTACCATTTAAACTAAGCAGAGACAGCTAGACATATAATGCGGCTTGTGGGGGGTATGGCTGAGACTTGTTGTTCCCATATCAGACGTCCCTGAGAAGTACGAAGAGAGGCGATAATTCAGGATGATAATACGGACTCCAAAGTCTGCGTTATTAAATTCTGGGATAATTCTGAGGATTGCCACTTCTAAATTGCCACTTAGAAATTTGGCACGTGAAATTTGGCCCCCAGACCAATGCATAAGATGCATAAAACAGGAAGAAAATCAGGTATAAAACATAAAAAGATAAAGAAGAAAGAATTGGTGTACTATGATCTTAAGCTTTCAAGTAAAACCCTTCCCAAACATCCTGTTATCCAATACCAGAGTTATACCAACTGAAATTATAGTATTAAGCTTTTTCAATCTCAAGTGGTTTCTGCATGGCCATGGTTTCTCGTGGCCTGTCTTGGAAGTGGAAATCCTAGAGGTGCATTTTGTTTTGGTTCAAAATATTATGAATTAGTGAGTATCACAATCATTATCTAGAAGTATACTATAAAGTAAAAAGAAATGAAGTAAGAGGTAAAAAAAAGGGGGGTCTAAAAGGTTTTGGGGAGGCGGGGTTTCTTTTCCAAAGCCCGGGGGTTTATGTTATAAAAATGTAAATAAAGAAACATTGAAAATGCACATGTAAAAGGCATGAGGGTAAAATTATAAAGAGGAGCTCTTGTTTTCTAGTACTATGTGGGGGAAAACAGTGACAATTTGCGGGTACACCATTAGCCATAGCAGACATTAATATCAGAAAGGGAGGCGTCATTTTGGCAGGTTCTCCTGTTCAGCCCAATAACTCATAGTATCCCACAGCAAAATGAAATTGGCCCCTACCACCTGATGTAAGAAAAATAAAAAATCAGCATACATAAGAATAATTAAAGCTTTGGGAAAAATAGAAAAAAAAAAAAAAAAAAAAAAAAAAAAAAAAAAAAAGTGAGCCCCATAGCAGCTGATATGGTTCCAGTTAATAGGCTAGTTCACAAACATCCAAAAGAAAATTTGGGAATCCACAAAGTTATGAGCAAATATTTGTGCTGTTTGAGTTATTTTTTCTAAACTCAGGAGTAATAGAACTGAGACATGCAGGAGTTAGCATAATTACAAAACTTTTCGAAAAAACCATCATTGAATTGATAACCTTGAAGTTCAAAGACAGCTTCTGAAAGTAACTTCTTTTGACCTTGTTTTGTTCAAAGCCCATGTTACTATTGCTACATTGCACTTCTCCCAGCTGCATTACCATTAGTACAGTATTTTTGTATATTAAAAATAACCTACCCCACTTACTATCCTTCCCATTTTTCTTATTATGTGATTCTTCAGAACAATAGCCTTCAGCACAAAGACAAAGAGGTCAACTAGTGTCAGAATGAAGAAACTAAGACTAAAAATTATGCAATGATGTAATAAATCACTGAGCCATCGGGCAGCACGGTGACTCGGGGTGCGTTCCCACTGCACAGGACAAATACCAGTCGGTTTGCCGGCCGGTATTTGTCCTGTCTTGCGGCCTGGGGGTACTTGGCTCCTGGATCGCCGCTTTGGTAAGCGAATCGGCACTCGGAACGGGGTTTTCAGTTTAACCCTGGCCTCACCCAGCTTTATTGGGTCAGGAAAAAGAAAAAAAAAAACAAAAAAAACCCTGGGCCGTTAGCCATACCCCCGGGGGGGGAAGGGGGGATGGTTGTGGGACGCTTTTCTCTGGATGAGGGGGAGAAAAGCCTCCCCCTTCACATTATAAGACGGGTTCCGCCCGAAAACGGGGAGGGAAAGATTGTACTTGATAATTTTTTCCCCGGGCCGGACCGCGGGGGGCCAAAACTCGTGCAGTGGGGACCCCCCTTTAATAGCTCTTTTTTGTTCTTTTGCTAGTTGTGCTGTGGCCTGGGTTCAAACCCCACCCAGGAAAAAATCTGTGTGGGTTTGTATTTTTCTGTGTTTGTGGGTCACGTGCAGGGCATCCTGGCCCCGACTCCGAGGGGCGCCCCGCCCCGCACCTCGGGTGGGGGGCCCGCTCATCCCCTCCCCGGGTCCCCAGTACTTAGGGGGCCTCGTTCCGCCCCCGTCCGTCTGGTCTCTCGGCGTGCGCGGGCCGCCCCTTGGGAGGCGGCGCCGGCAGTCTAAATTTTAAAAAGGGACAGTGCGCCGGTAATGGCCATTGCCGGGCACTGCTCCTTTTTTACCCCCAGCCTCTTCCCGTGCCTTTCCCGGATTTTGGGCACATGCCTATTGGGAAAGCTTTCCCAAAACCCTTTGTCTTGCCTACCGGTCCCAGCCCCTTTTGCTTGTTTCCCGACCACGATCCTTGCCCCCGCCCTGACCTTTTTTTTTTTTTTTTCCTGTCTACGTTCACGAATCCGCCGCCGCCCTGCCTTCTTGCCTGTCGCGACAGACCTGCCTGCCGTTCCTGTCCCTCGCCCCTTGGCCGCCACCGCAGGCAACCCCCCGCCAGGGGTGGACCTGGTGGACTCCCGCCGCAGCAATCATCCCCTTTGCGGCGGGCCTGGTGAAAACCGGGACCCATTTAGACCCACTCCTGGTGTGGGCTTACGCCATGCCTGGGGGGTCCAGCGGATCCCCAAGCCCGAACAGAAAGATCCGGCCATGGATCCCCCAAGGCGTCCTTCCCGAGCGTCCCAATATCACCCCCGTCGTGGTCAAAAAATCAAAAAAGTCACGCAGCACGCCCAGCAGCTCGAGCACTCTCCTCCATGATGCAGCAGTCTCGCACCAGCAGCAGCAGTCGGCTGCGTGGTTCCTCCCTGACAGTCGCTCATTTTGGCAAAAGCTCCGTTTGGGCCCATGCCAAAACAAAGTTCGGGGGGGACCCAAGGCCGAGGGGCTTCACACCGTGCTCCCTTCTTTTTGGGGGAATTTAGGGGCTGGTCATTTTCCCTTCGGAAAGACCAAGGTTTTCGTGGTCAGTTCCTCTGGGTAAAGCCGGCCGGGGCAACTCCTCTCTGGGACCGAGGCGACCCCGGTCACCGTGCCCTGGTGACATTTCTACGGAATTCTTAGTGCTTCGAAGAGCCTCCCCGCGTTTCGTTGCCGGGACCCCCCCTGTTAAACCCTGCAAAAAGGGGAAACGCCTCCGGGGAGGATACGCAGTCAGTTCCGCACACTTGCATCGGAGCTGGCTTGGACGATTCAGCGTTGTGCCCCGTTCGGAAGGGTCTCCCGCCAGAAAAGGATGTCCTCGCCGCCCGGGACCATCGTCTTTTTAAAGCGAGTCCCCATTTGGCTAACGTTTGAACCGTTTCGCAGAGAGATGTGAGGAGCTCCGCCAAGGCAAGAACCAGTCCTACCACCCCCGCCTGTCCCGCCCGCTCCGGTGTTTTTCGGCCTCCACGCCCCCCTTCCACCCACCGTGGAAAGGCCTACCTGTGGTAAGCCCCCCCCGACCCGCAGGAATTTTGCCCAAGGGCGTAAGGAAAACCTATTCTTATGGGCGCCCTGAACATTCCTCAGGGTTGCAAACTCGTCCGCGGCGGCCCGGGGAACGACGCACCTAGGCTCGTGGGAGGGCGTCCCTGGGGTGTGCATCCATTCCGTCTAAAACATACCCGCCCTGGTCAGACGGAACCCGGGACCCATTTCCAAGCTTCACCCTTCTGGACCCCGTTCGGCTGGGAACTTCTGGACGCTCCCCGGGGTGATCAAACCCCATTTTCCCGTGGTTCCCTGGAGAACCCCCTATCCATCTCCCCGTCAGTGGGGAGTCCTCAGCGTTGGTCCGTTCCCGTACGGAACCCCATGTCCTTAAAATTTGGAGCACTGCAAAAAGAGAAACTGTCATTCATGTGTTACCCCGGGTCTTCCCCCCCAACCTTTTGGGGTTTTCCGTGGCTGCAGAAATGCCCCGGTGCTTGCGGAAACGGGCGAAGTTTTGCGAGGGGGTCCGGTGTGGTCTCGCTTTTTTGGGGGGCCCCCCCCGGGTGCTTCCGCTTCTCCGTCCCGTAAAAGCTTGCGGGTCTCCCCCCCGTCATATCGTGGTTTTCTGATGTCTTCTCCGAAAAGCAAGCGAACCTTCCGCCTACCCGTCCATATATTGCCCTTTGATTTTTTCTGCCCGGGTACCAGCCTCTCGGGGCGGGTCTCCCCCCTTTTCCGTTCCGACACTCAACCCCATGTCAAAAACCCCGGGGAAAAAATCTACAGAAAGGATTTTTTCGAAAGCCCCTCCTCCCCCGGGGAGCAGGTTTCTTCTTTGTGAAAAAAAGGAGGGTTTTCCTAGGGACCCCATCGATACCGGGGTCTAACAAGACACGGTAAAGAACCGGTACCCATTACCTTTGATCAGGAACATTTGACCGCTACAGGGCGCAAGGGTCTTTTCCAAGTGGATCTGAGGGGGGGCCTCATTTGATCCGGACCCGAAGGGCGATGGGGGAAAGACGCCTTCAACACCAGGACGGCCCTTCGGAAAACCTTTGGGGATGCCTTTCGGACTCTTTTTTGGCCTGGTCTTCCGGAGTTCGTAACGATGTCTTCGGGGGTTTCTCTAACCTGTGTCGTGGTCTACCTGGACGACATCCTGATATACTCTCCTATCTGAGACTCCCGCCTTCCCTTTCCCCCAAGTGCACAGCGTACGTGCTAATCACTTGTAGCCAAAAAAGGAAGTGCCCCTTCCATCAAGTCAGCCTTCCCTTCCGGGTTATATTATTCGGCCAAGGGCTACGGATGGGCCCAGCCAAATTGTCAGCCGTATTGCAAGGCCACGCCCCGGGGCCGCGGGCCATACAAAGGTTCCCGGGGTTTTGCAACTTTCCGGGAGTTTTTTTCCGCACTTCTCACCTGGGGGCTCCCCTTGTGGCCTTACGAGGAAGAAAGCCAATCCACGGGGCTGGCCTTCCGAGGCCGAGGAAGGTTCACCCAAGCTAAAAACGGCCTTTGCCCCTGCGTCCCCTCCTGTCGCGGGGACCCCGCGAAACCCCTTCCCCCTTTTAAGTAGATGCCCCATGGTAGGGCTGGAGCGTCCTCACGCAAAAAGGTCCCACAGGGAAAACAGTCACTTGTGGTTTTTTTCTAAGACTTTTTCACAGGCGGAGAGGAATTACCCATTTGGGGATCGGGGAAATTTTTACCATAAAACTGGCCCCTGGAAAAATTGGGGATATTTTTTTGAAGGGGGGGGCCCCCATCGTATCTTCTATCAAAAAAACCTCCAGTCCTCCAATGCCCAGCGATTAATCCCCGTCAGGTAGGTGGTCGCTTTTTTTTTCTCCCGCATTAATTTTAAGATTCAATTATGCCCAGCCGAGAAAAAAGTGAAGGCAGATGCCCCCTCCCCCTGCCTCCGACTGGTGGGGGGGAAAAAGGATCCAGAGCACATAATTCCCCCAGAACCCTTATCTCCCCCAGCCCTGTCGTCCCCCGGAAAGTCCCAGGGAAAACTATGTCCCCCCGCGCTCCCTAGGCGTATCCCGAATGGGGTCATGCTCCTGGTGGCCGGGCACTCCGGTGTCCACAAACGTTTCTCCTGATTTCCCCCTCTTTGGTGGGAGGACCCCGCTAAGGACGTGAAAAAAAATTTGTCCAGGGTGTACCTCCTGTGCTCGCAACAAGGCCCTCGCCCCAAGCCGGAGGGCTCTTGACCCCCTGGGCCCCTCCCTAAAACCCTGGTCCAGTCGATGGATTCAAACCGACTCCCCCCTCGTCCGGTAATACGGTTGTGTGGGGGTGTAGACCGGGGTTTTTTAAAAATGGGCCCTTTTTCCCCCCTTACGGCGCCTTTTGGGCCCCCGGCCCGGCCGGCTATTTTTTTTCCACATTTTTCGCTGCACGGTCTCCCTCTCCCAAAACATCTTTATCGGGGGGTTTCGTTTGTTTCTAAAATTTGGGGGGGCCTTTTGCGCTAAACCAGGTGAAGCTTGACTTCTCCTCGGCTTACCCCCCTCAGACGAAAAGGCCAGGTGGAGAGAGTGAAACAAGTTCTGGGGGTTTCCCGCGCCACTTCGTGTCTGCAGGCAAATGACTGGGCCAACTTACTTCCTTTTGGGGGGAATTTTGTAAATTCCCTGAGTCGAGTCCCGGGTGGGGGGTCCCCCCTTTACGTGGTGTACGGCTTACATCCCCCCCCCCTCTCCCCCTAGCATCCTCATCCCAGGGGCCCAGTGCTGACATCTGGTCCAGGACATAGGGACGTTTGGTCCCTGACCCGCCAAACCTGCTCCGTGCGCCCGAACCCCATGAAGGCGCGCAATAAAAAAGAAGCCCTCCTCCCGTCTTCTCCCCCCGGTGATAAGGTGTGGCTGTCGCCCCTATGCCGCCTCAAAATCCCCCCTACAAACTGGGCCCCCTTTGTGGACCCTTCGAGGTCCTTAAGCGCATAAAAACCCCTGGCCCTAAAACTCCGGCCCCTCCTACTGCGTATCCCCAAATCCTTTCATGTCTCGCTACTAAAAAAATCTGGTCCTTAATCTTTCTCTCGAAGGCAGTCCATCCCCCCCTTTTTGGTGATGCCCTAAAGTTTTGTGTTAAAAGAAAACCTGGTATGAGGGGACAGAGGGAAACTTTTTTTCTAGTTGATGAAAGGGTTCGGGCCCGAGGGAAAAATCGTGGGAGCCGGGGGAAACATCCTGGACCGCAGATTATTAGAAATTTCTCCCTCAAAAAAAAGGGGGACCCAAGGGGGGGGGGGTATGTCACGGATGCCCCTGCGACCTCGCCCGGTCGCAGGGCATCCGTTTTCCCGATGAGCGGGGTCCCGCACCCCGGTCCCGGGGTCCGCTCATCCCGTGCCCCGGGGCCCCCAAAAATTACCCGGCCTCGCTCCTGCCCCCCGTCCGGGCTCCCCGGCTGGCCGGCGCCGCCCTTAGGGAGCGCGCGCGCCCGGGGTCTGAATTTTTAAAGGGCCCGTGCGCCGGGAATTGCCATTTCCCGGGCATGCTCCCATTTTGCCCGCCCCTTTTTTCCCGTGGGTTTTCCGGATCTTTGTGCACATGCCTTTGGGAAAGCGTTCCCCGAAAGCCTTGTCTTGCCTACCTGTACCAGACCCCTTTTTCTTACGTTTTTCCGACCACGATCCTTCCCCCTCCCCCGACCTTCTGCCTGTCTACGTTCACGAATCACAGCCGCCCGCCTGACCTTTTTGCCTTCGCCACTCGAGCCTGCCTGCCGTTCCTGTACCCGTACCTTTGGCCCCCCACCCCCAGGCAAGCCCCGCCTTTGGTAGTGACCTGGTGGGCTCCCCCCCGCAGCAAGTCCCTCCCCCTTTTCGGCGGGGGTCTGGGGGAATTTCCCGGGGGCCACTTAACTCACTCCCTGGTGTGGGCTTACGCCATCCCGCGGTGGTCCAGGGATCCACCCCAAAACCCTTTAAAACATGGGTTTCCTCCAGGTGTCTGGTTTTCCAACATTCCCCAAAAAATTGATAGGTAATTGGAAATTTTTTTTCTGCCCCAAAGAGGACTGGATCAATGTGAATAATGCAATCTCTGTACAGTGCTGTGCACATAATGGTATCTTAAAAAAAAAGAAATAGCTTTTTCAGAAAATCAGTTAAATGCAGACACAAATTAGTTTGTACTTGCTGTCCTTTAAACATCCAAATTTATTAAAAAGAGGTATCAAATTAATACCATATGGCTGAGTACAGGGGCACCAACAGGGCAGTACTCCTGTCAGGGCCCTGATCACATTTTATAAAAAATGAGGCCCACTAGTGCTCTTTAACACAGATTTAAACATGACATTACAGGCTTTTGTCTACTTATCAAGGCAAAGTATCAAGTCACCCAGAGATGACCGATTATCAGTCACATTGTAGTGCAGGTGCATTAGTTCTAATCACATAGACGTTCTCATAGTGCTTCTTGCCCGGGTTTTTTTGCAAAAGTGTAGCTACATTAAATACAAAAAACACTGCTCTAGTGTCCCATCAACTGAGCCACTGATATATCAATGCCCATATAGTGCCACCATAATAGTGCCTATTAACTTTGTAAATTTGTTCCCCTTTAATTATGTAAACCCCTAAAACCTTTTATAATACCATGCACTCTTTTTAACAACTCTTTTACTAGCTAATAGATGCCCCCATGACGTCCATATGCTTTAGAAATACCTAATAGATTATACTGCCGATGCAGTGGTGTCAGCGCATGGGGCAAATGGCCTTCATAGCCTTTCTCTAGCCGTGCAGCTTTGCCCCTGCTTATGACTTGATGACTTTCTATGTAATAGCAAAGTACAAATACAGTGGGGAAAATAATTATTTGATATAGTGGCAACTTTTCCCACCTACAAAGAATGGAGAGGTCTGTAATTTTTATTGTATTAATTCGATAATATTGATATAATATTCTATAATAATCGATGTAATTTTTATCCTACTTCAGCTGTGAGAGACAGAATCTTAGAAAAATGTAGAAAATAACATTGTATTATTTTTAAATAATTCATTTGCATTTTCTTACATGAAATAATTATTTGAATCAATCGAAAAAACAGAACTTAATATTCGGTACATAAACCTTTGTTTGCAATTGCAGACCTCAGAAGTTTCCTCTAGCTCTTGACCAATTTTGCACACACTGCAGCAGCGATTTTGGCCCATTACTCCATACAGTTCTTCTCCAGATCTTTCAGGTTTCAGAGCTGTCACTGGGCTACACTGAGTTTCTGCTCCCTCTAAAGATTTTTGATTGGGTTCACATCTGGTGACTGGATAGACTACTCCAGGACATTGAAAGGCTTCTTACAGAGCCACTCCTTAGTTGCCCTGGCTGTGTGTTTCAGGTTGTTGTCATGCTACAAGACCCAGTCACAACCCATCTTCAATGCTGCTACTGAGGGAAGGAGGTTGTTTTCCAAAATCTCACAATACATGACTCCATCGTTCCCTTCAATATGGTGCAGTTTTCCTGTCCCCTTTGCAGAAAAGCACCCCCAAAGTATGGTGTCTCCACCCCCATGCTTCACAGTTGGCACAGTGGTCTTGGGGTTGAACTCATCCTTATTCCTCCTCCTCCAAATATGGCTAGTTGAGTTGATATGAAAATGTTCCATTTTGGTCTCATCTGACCACATGACCTTCTCCCATGTCTCCTCTAGATCATCCAGATGGTCATTGGCGAACTTCAAATGGACCTGGACATGTGCTGGCGTGAGCAGGGGTACCTTGCTTCCTCTGCCGGATTTTAAGCCATAATGGCTTAGTATGTAACCAACGGTAATCTTTGAGACTGTGGTCTCAGCTCTATTCAGGTCATTGACCAGGTCCTCCCTTGAAGTTCTGGGCTGATTCCTGACCTTTCTCAGAATAATCCTTACCCCACAAGGCCAGATCTTGCATGGAGACTGAGGAAGATTGACAGTCATTCTCTCTTTCTTCCATTTTCTAAGAATTGCACCAAGGGTTGTTGTAATGTCACCACGCATGCATATTGTCCTGTATCCCATCCCAACCTTGTGCAGGTTTAGAATTTTGGCTATGGTGGAGAGGTTGGAGTGTCATTGATTGTGTGGACAGATGTCTTTTATACAGGTATTGAGTTCAAACAGGTGTAATTAATGCAGGTAATGAGTGCTGAGTAGGGAGGCATTTTAAAGAAAAACTAACAGGTCTGTGAGAGCCAGAAATCTTGCTGGTTGGTAGGTGATCAAATACTTATTTTATATAATAAAATGCAAATTAATTATTTTAAAATCATACAATGTGATTTTAAGGATTTTTTTTAGATTCTATCTCTCACAGTTGAATACCTATGCGAGCAATTACAAACCTCTTCATTCTTTGTAGACAGAAAACTTGAAAAATCACCAGTGTACCAAATACTTATTTTCCCCACTGTATGTCTTGCTCATTAACATAGATCAATTATGTACTGTAACATACTCTAAATGCAGAAAGTATATCTGAATTAGTGTTTGTTTTTTCCACCAAAAGAAAATAAAATTATTATCTGATAACATTAACATGAAACAATGGTGATTTAGCCTTTGCAAAATGAAAACTTGTTGTAAGATACTTTGTGCCATCACACAAGTCTCACCCTGCCATGGAGGACAGGAGCCAAGTCTGTGTTATCTTAATATTGGGATTAGTCAAGGTGGCCTGGACTTGCTTTTCAGCACAATCTCACTTATTTGTATATTGATGTGTGGGCATGTTTGCATATTAGCTAGTGTGGGAGTAAGCACACAGAACTGTGGCCTTCCATGTCAAACATTTTACACAATAAGGGCTAACTGAGTGTAACATATAGCATTGTATAACTAACATGTAGAGCATTTTGCATCTCAGATTTATATTCCAAACTGAAACAAGTTGTGACATAGAAAATGTGACATCTGTTATTACATCTCCAGGGCATAGTGACCAGTGGAAATGACCATGCAAAAAATGCCAAAAATTAGGGACAAGGTTCAGAAGTTTCAATACTTTCTGGGTCATTGTCACGTGCACAGCAGATTTGTCCAGTCCCGGATATACGCTCAGAAGCAAACATATTAATTAAACATACACGTGGTACTATAAACAAGCTGACTTTTTGTAAATTTATCACTAGCCCAAATCAAATAGCTTGAACTTGTGTTACAAAATATTTTTGTCTTATTGAAGTCTATAGCTAAAAATGTAATTAAGGTTTAACAAAAGGTTCCAATATATAAAGATAGGGGCTATTATATCTCAAAATCTTACTCAAAGGAGTTTTCTCACCATCCAATTTTACAGTGCCACAATTTTACAGTGCCTTCAGACTATCACTTCCTGGTTAGACTGTGGGTGGGTCTATAACAGTGATTGATATATCAGCTCTGCTGTTCCAAGCTATTCATGTTACACTGACATGACTGCAGGACAGGGCTGAACGCAGAGTAGGCGACAGCCTAGGGCGCCACTTCATCCCAGGCAGAAAAGGGGGTGCCTGTAGGCATGAGTGGGGCTGGATCTTCCTTTGGGGGCGCTACATGTCTTATTTGCCTAGGGCACAAGAATACCTTGTCCCAGTCCTGCTGGAAGATATTTAGAAACTGTCATACATAAGGCTACAGAACACTAAAGGGTGAAAACTTATCATTAAGTTAGGTAAACTTCATTGCTAGAAATAAAACTCTGCAGGCAGGGACTCACAATGGTCAAACTGACTGATGGCAACTTAGATCAGATAAGAGGCAGAGGAGAGAGAGGTGGGGTGAGGTGGTTGGTAACCAGAGAAATTTGTGTGCTTTAAGAGGAGATAAAATCTTTATCTCATGACTAAAGAAAAATTAAAACAGCAATGTATTTGATAATAGTTTTCATTCTCCTTTTCCTACATTTTAACCCCTTAACGACCTTGGACGTATGCGTAATGGACATATGTGGATCGCGCAAACTCTAAATAGAGTTTGCGCGATTGCTGCAGTATGTCAGCTGTATATTACAGCTGACATCCCGCAGCATCGGCCCCGACCGAAGATCACTCCGAGCGAGGGCTATAAACCCTTTAATTATTTAATTAAGGGAGACACAGGAGGAGCGATCTCCTCCTGCGTCTCTATTGGCGACAACAGCGTAACGACCTGCCCTATAAATATGTCATGTAAATTAACCCACACGGTGAACGCCATAAAAAAACCCCCAAAAAAATATAAAAGAATTGCGATTTTTGTTCATCCTGCAGCACATAAAATGGAATAAATAACGTTCAAAAACTCATATAAACGCCAAAGTTGTACCAACTGAAACATTGGTTCATCCCGCAAAAAAAAAGTCCTACACAGCTCTGTATATAGAAAAATAAAAAAGTTATGGCTATCAGAAGATAGTGATGCATAAATATTGTTTTACACAATAAAAACCTTCTTTCTTTTGAAAGTGCTATTAAAAAACTATATCGTATATCGTTTAGATCCACAAAGTAAAACTAACTTGTCACGGATACTGCATAGTGAGCGCTGTTAAAAATAAAAAACACTTCTAGGATTGCAGTATTTTCTTCACCCTGCTTTCCAAAAAATGTATTTAAAACCGATCAAAAAGCCTTGTCGCCCCAAAAATGATTCCAATAAAAACATCAACTCATCCCGCAAAAAACAAGCTGCTATACAGCTCCGTACACAGATACATAAAGAAGTTATGGCTCTCAGACTATGGCGATGCAAAAACGTGTTTTCCTGTTTGAATAAAATCGTTCTTATTGTATACAAGCAGTAAAACATTAAAAAAACTGAGTAAAGCTAGCATGTCACTTATACTGCATGGTGACTGCTGTAAAAAATAAAAATAAAAAACTCTACCAGGATTGCCATTTTTTTTTCAAAACATCTTACATAAACCTTGAAAACAAGCGATCAAAGCATCAGATGCACCCCATAATGGTACAAATAAAAACATCAACTCATCCTGCAAAAAATAAGCCCTTAGTCAGCTCAATTTAAAGAAAAATAAAAAAGTTTGGATCATTATTAAATAAAACACAATTTTTTATAAAGGCATTTCTATTGTGTAAAAGAAAAAAACATTAAAAAAAATAAAAAAATATTCTTTTTAATTTTACCAACCTACATGTAAAGTTATCCTGTTTTTATACGCATGGCAAACCTGTAAAAAAAGAAGCTCAATAAAAATATATTCCCCCCCCCCCTTTTTTTAGGCCCAAATTCAAGAAAAAATTTTGGGGTACCTGTTTTCTCAAAAAGCACAAACATCCCTAAGGAGATCGATGAGGGGTGTTGAATCAAAATGGGGTGACTTCTGAAGGGTTTCACCTCTTCTGGCAAAGAGGGCTTTTTAAATGTGACATGGCACCCACCAAAATCTGTGTTCCAAAAGCTAAATGGCGCTCCCTCCCTTGTACGATCTGACATGTGCCCAAACAGCAATATACACCCTCATATAGGGTATTGTGGAACCTGGAATAAATTGCATAACAATTTTTGGGGTGCCTTTTATCCAGGATTCCTTGTAACAAAAATTTCAGCCAAAATTGCAGATTGATGGAAAAAATAAATATTTAATTTTCACAGCCTAACAGTAAATTTGTAAGAAACAGGGGGGGGTCGTATACTCACTCACCCTGGATTTTCTTTATGGGTGTATTTTCCCAAATTTTAAAGGGTCTTTTTGGGGGTGTTTTTTTAAGTTTTGCATTTTGGGGGTGTCTCCCCAAACCCTGAAATGGTCCCTAAATAAAAGTAAGAAAATGAGACCCAGATCCGGTAGGTGCCCCTTTTTCCTTTTTGAGGTTGTGGTTGAACCAAATAGCGCACTAGGGCCACATATGGGTCATCTCTAAAAACGGCAGAATTGAGGGAATCAACGTTGAGTTGCATTTCCCTGTTATCATCTACTGTGTTCCGGTGAATAATGGATAGAATTGAAAAAAGTTTTTTTTTACCTAATTATGTTTAATTTATTTTACACCTTTAAATTTGGGTTTAATTTAAAGTCCTTAAACATGTTTTGGTATTTAACCCTTTAGCCCCTTCAAAAAAAAAAAAAAAATATGTCTTCATTTTTCCCTCCCTTCCTTCCAAAAAGCCAAACTTTTTATTTTTTCCCATACATGACTAAGGGCTTTTTTTTTCGGGACAAGATTACTTTCTAAGGGTGTTATTCATATTACCATAAAATATCGGGAAACGCCAAAAAATTCTAAGTGGGGCAAAATGCCGGGGCCCGAAAGGGGGCAACAAAACATGGCAGCATGGACCCCCTTCACAAGGTTCCAGTGCCATTTTAAAACCGTCGGGACCCCCGCGTACCCCCGGGGGTCCCTACAGAGTGGTGCCCGCAGCCATCTTTGCCACGGTGTCTAAGGGGTTAAACAGCTTGGGGGGGGGGGGGGCTTTGCCCCCCCCCTGCTGAAAACCCCCGGGTTGTTACTGAGATCCCACTACACAACCCCTTAAAACGCCACCGGGGAGTATCCATACCCCCTAGGGGTTAAGGATTTAGGGGGTGTAGTTTCTTCTGCAGTCATTTTGGGGGGGGAATCAAAAATTAGGCCCTTCAAACCCAAAGTGAACTGGATGGTCCTAAAAAAATCTATTTTGCAAAATTTTCTTGAAAATGTAAAAATTACTAAAAGATTTCTGAGCCCCCTAATGTTGTAAAAAAGAAAAAAAACGCATTTAAAAACTTTCTACAAATTAGTATGTTATAGACATTTTAGGGGGAATAACATTTTTTTTTTCACACAGAAATGTTCACAATATATTGGTATAGTTTAAGAAATTATAAAGAATGTTTCTCCTTTATTTTGTGCCAAGATTTTATCCTCCTTCTGATTAAAAAACATATGGGGGATGGGATCTGATGTGAAAGGGCTCTAATTCAGTATTCCAAACATGGCTCTTCTATTAGTATGCAGTGAAGGAAAGTTATGTGAGAAACTTACAAAACATAAAGAAAGGTAAATCACTACCAGGAACAAAAATAAATCTGTATATCGCTCTGGCTCATAGTAGAGTGAGCTTGGGCATTTACTTTGTATAGATCCAACTGCAGTTATCTTGGACTGTTCACTACTTAGGAATAGGTGCTCCTGTAATAACTGGTCCACTAGATACTGAGCTAGTACTAGGCCACTGTACAATATCAATTATATTATACAACAGACTATGGACTGTAATCTGAAAAATGCACAGGATACTGGGACAAGGCTGCTTTGTCAGTACTATAGACTGAATGACAAACACTAATACAGGTGCACTGGATACAGATCCCAAATGCAGCTTGCAACGCAAATGACACCTCAACCCGGCATCGGTAAAAGCGAGCAACTTTATTCATTCCATATATAAATACAGCAATATGAACATGGCTTTAAAACGCTGTAACCCGCCGATGTGTTTCGATTAAAAAGGGGGTTTTCCGCTACAATGATTGGGTTTTAATTAAAGTCTTTAAAAACAAGCGTTTGCAATATAGTTCATTACAAATGTCCTAGATTTGAGTAGCCCTGTTAGTATTCTACATCCTTTTTCAAATTCTTATAGCCGACCTGTTTTTCCTTTATCTTCTGGCTGTCAGGTCTATGACTCATCACCCTTTGAAGCAGGTGGGAGCGAGGCCCCTCCCGCCAAAAAGCTTCTGTGTGTGGGGGGGAGGAGGGAGGGGGGGGG